>JARKHS020027103.1:425000-515163 GCA_030143305.2 Amblyomma americanum
CCCTCTCATTTTTAATATTTTCCTCCCCTACAGGTTGTAAGATTATATCACTGCCTTCGGGCCTTTTCATTTATTTTCAGATTGGATTTAACCTGCTGAATTAGTGGTGCAGGCAGGGACTTGTTATTTTTCATTCCTTTTAGGTTGCCCCAACCCATGAAATGTCTTGACAAGACGTTGCGCTTTGCTTGTCTTTTTGTCTTCATGATCCCACCTTAGATTTTGCACCTTCCTTTTCACCAGGAATCAACATCTGCTCACCGAGTTTCTCGTCAAGGTGATGTTCAGTGCAGACACTTGGACCTTGGAAATAAATTAATTTAACTGTACTTCCATTTATTAATAATTAATAATTGGTTTTTGGGGAAAGGAAATGGCGCAGTATCTGTCTCATAACGTTGGACACCTGAACCGCGCCGTAAGGGAAGGGATAAGGAGGGAGTGTAAGAAGAAAGGAAGAATGAGGTGCCGTAGTGGAGGGCTCCGGAATAATTTCGACCACCTGGGGTTCTTTAACGTGTGCTGACATCGCACAGCACACGGGCGCCTTAGCGTTTTTCCTCCATAAAAACGCAGCCGCCGCGGTCGGGTTCGAACCCGGGAACTCCGGATCAGTAGTCGAGCGCCCTAACCACTGATCCACCGCGGCGGGTACTTCCATTTAAATTATTTACTTTAACAAAACTACACCAACTCGTTGTTTATACGAACACTTATAAGAAATTAGCAGTGGAAATTTTCATCTGCACGTCTACGAGTATTTTCGAGCCCATTTGACACCCATGGAAGGAAAACTTAAAGTGCAAATGTACGTCACAACAATGACATAAACCTTCTGGGCATAGTTTTGATGACAACAGTATAGACCAGAATAATAAGACTGCCATGCGATTTTTTTGAGGAAAATATGAAGAACGCGCACAGTGAGGCAGTTTTTAAACTCTGAAAAAAATTATTCGAGTACACTACCTTAAACCGTAGTGGCTCACACCGGTGGGCAACAGGACAATTTCAAAAATCATAGCAGTATACAACCAGCAAGTTTGTCGCAAGGCGTAGTCAGTTGGACCAAAACGGTAACAGTGTGTAGGCTGGGAAAAAAACTATTTGAAACAAAGGATTTATTTTTTCCGCAAAAGAGTGGCGCCGACTTACTAATATGCTTGGGAGCCAGTCATTATACGTTGCTCACGACGCGGATCCGAGGCACCGGACGTTTTTAAAGCGGTCCACTTCGCAGCTGTAGTGCAACAGTTGTTTAGTGGAAATCCAGAGTACATATATCACTTGTAGGCCAATTGCATTAGTGCGCAAAGAACGAACTCGCGGGCTCGAAGTCCAGATGCCCTATCGAAGGTGCACGTATAATATCTCTCCCCACGACGCGTGAATCTGATTCATGCTGACTATCATATACGGAGAGCTCTGTTTTACTACTGTTGAGACCCCGCTATGAGCTCAACTTTTTTTATGAGCGGATTCAAGCGAAAACGCCGCGGTGATGATAAACTTGGTTTGCTGAATGAAGTAGCATTTTTTCCCATGATGCACTCTCGGAGACGCGACATCTATGGTGATAGACTGTGAAGTGCAAGGCGTGCCTGCTAATGATTGTGATTGCTTGCTATTGCATGAGGCATAATCGCCTGCTCTGCGGCGTAATTGATCGCCATTTGAGGAACCTAAGAAAAGTAGCGACTGGCAAAAGCGTGCTTCGCTAAGGAATGCGGCGAAAGCTTTTCAAGAAAAGTAAAAATTCCGACTTTCACCGGCTAGGCTCCACTTTTAGGGTTTTTGAGAAGGGTACAGACGACGCCATGGCGCTCCTAAACATGCCGCGAGTGAGGCGTAAAGGCTTACGCTGCAAAAACAAAAGCACAAGTTACGCCTTTCAATGCTTGCTTTTCTGAAGCTGCACAGCGCTTGCTTCTTTTTCTCCTGGTTTGTGGATGATCTACTTTGTGTTATCACAACAAGAGTTTCAGAGCGAATGATGCACACTACGTTACAACAAAGCTATGAAAATGTCTTAGTATTTTTATGGTCCTCCAATACATTCTTTACTGGTGAGCGAATATTTTTTCAAAGTTTACATAAAAAAATGACCGCCAGCAACTCGAGATGATAGTGAGAGGGAGCTGGAATTCAGGCTACTGGAAGCTGCTGCTATGGCAAAATCTTAACATATGCAGTGTGCTGGGCTTAATGTGTGTTTACAAAAAGTAGCAGTTCAGGGAAAGAAACAGCATCAAATATCCAATAAGCCAACTAGCATATTCAGTTACGACAGAAAAAGAACACTGACTCGGGAAAAACTACTGTGTTCTCGTTGTGCTTTTGCTGACGATATGCAGGAGAGAAAGTTTGTGTGCGCAAAGGAATGCCCAGTTTGATAATAAATGTGTATATGTGAGTAATGCCGAACTCTATTCCAGGGTACTGCTATGTGCCCCCACCAATGCGGCGCCGCAGGGCAGGCGCTAAAGATGGTTTGCACAGACCTTCCCCCCCTCACACCCCCCCCCTCACAAAGTTAAGAGCTTCCATAACCAGCATGAAAGCATATTGCCACACTGCGAGCGCCGCCATGCGGCCGAGCGGCATGACTGGGCTCATGTGGGAGCGAAGAAGAGGACGTTCCCGTTCGAACGCGCGCTGCTGTGTTTCTGGCCTTCGGATTAACAAAAGCCCTTTTTTTCGTGCCGCCCTACGTTTGTCGGCGACATTTTGGTGGAGCCGCTGGGTATCGTTCCATGAACGCTCACCCCGAGGGCAACTCTGACGCTGATCAGCGACGCTTGGACACAACACCCGTCCACAAAGCGAGCCGCCGCCTGCGAGGCCTACAACCCGAGTTCGGCCAACTGACAGCGCCGGTAAGGGCCATGACATCCACCGCGGCTAGCCAGACAAGTCAGCACTCCGGGAGTGCCCCGCCATTTGTCCTTCACGCACCTCGATCGCCGCCACCGTTCCACGGGGACAGGTTCGAGGACGTCGAAGACTGGTTGGCCAGCTTTGACCGAGTGGCGAGTTTCAATGAGTGGGACGGCGAGCGCAAGCTGCGCAACGTCTACTTTGCGCTGCAGGACTCGGCCAAAACGTGGTTTGAGAACCACGAAGCTTCCTTTACCACCTGGGAGGCTTTTCGTCGAGAGCTGCTAGCGACATTTACCAGCAGCGAAAGAAAAGAGAAAGCGGAAATCGCCCTGCGCTCGAGATCACAGCAGCCGAACGAGGGCGTCGCGATGTTCATCGAGGACATGACGCAACTGTTCAACCGGGCCGACCCTGCTATGCCCGAAGCCCAGAAGGTACGACACTTAATGCGTGGCGTAAAAGAGCAGCTGTTTGCCGGACTGGTCCGTGACCCGCCACGAACAGTGTCCGACTTCACCAAGGAGGCAATGGGTATCGAGCGCTCTTTACAGGAACGGGGCGCCCACTTCGGACGTCAGGCTACTGTAGCAGCCTCTTCCCAGTCCCAGTACACGCCTACGTCGCTGCCCGCCGAGGACCTTCGGGAACTTGTAAGAAGCCTGGTGCGCGAGGAACTGGCGAAACTTCGCTTTGAAGCTCCACAGGTCAGCGTCGCTGCCATTACGGACGTGGTCCGCGAAGAAATCCGACGAGTTGTGCAGCCACCCCCAGCTCCACACCCGGCGCCCTCCGTTATGACGTACAGCGAGGCGCTACGAAGTCCCGGGCCAGCGATGCGAGCCTTTTCCCCCATCGCTTCTGTGCAATACCTGCAGGAGCCAATCGCAACAGCACCCTCCGTGCGGCAGGAGTTCAGGCCCCCCGTGAGCAAAGCGCACGTTTGGCGTACGCCAAACAATCGGCCGCTCTGTTACCACTGCGGAGAGCCTGGCCATATCCTCCGCCACTGCCCCTACCGCAGGATGGGTTTAAGGGGGTTTTCACCTGACTCACCTCGACCACGCTGCGGTGAAAGACCACGGGATATCGAACAGTACTTGGCTGAAAACGTGCAATCTTCGACCTCGCAGCGACGCCAGTCCCGATCGCCATCCCCAAGGCGGTTCTCTTCGCCCGGCCGCCCGTCATCCTCTGGCCAGTTCAGAGGTACGTCCCCACGCCGGGAAAACTGAAGACGGCGTCCTCTGGGGGTAGGACCGCCGCTGCCGCAGACAGTGAACAGCCTCCATCCGACGATTTTATGCGACGACCCCACCCGCCGACCTTAAAGACGATCCCACCGCCGACCTCACCGACATCCTCAGCGACGACCCCATCGACGACGGCACCAAAAACCTCGCCGACAAATTGTCAAACAATTGTTTCCGCCGCCGAAATTCTTGTTGCCGCCGATGGCTATGACGTATCTGCACTCGTCGATACCGGAGCCGACTTTTCTGTCATGAGTAGTAACCTAGCCGCAACCCTCAGAAAGGTTCTAACACCTTGGCATGGGCCGCAGATACGCACAGCTGGTTGCCATGTGGTAACGCCGGTTGGCGTCTGCACCAGCCGTATAAAGATCCGCGGCGCAACTTTCACAGGCTCCTTCGCCGTGCTACGAGAGTGCTCTAAAGAACTGATTCTCGGCATGGACTTCCTTAAAGAGTATGGGGCGGTCATCAACCTGCATGAGCAATTGGTATCGTTTTCGACACAGCGAGCCGTTGATACCGACCCCGAGCCGCACAGAGCACCATTACGCATCTCTGATGACCACACAACGATACCGCCGAGAGCAAGCAAGTTTGTCACAGTCCAGTGTGATACCAGCTCCGGTACTCGGGGCATTGCCGAAGCGAATATGTCGCTGCTACTGTCTCGGCAAGTTTGCGTTGCTCGCGCCCTTGTCGACCTTGTTCACGCGCGTACCACGCTCTTAGTGACAAACTTTAGTTGTGAACCCCAACATTTGACGAAAAACACGGTGATTGCCCATTTTGAAGAACTTGGCGAACATGCCGGCCAATGTGCCTTATCAACAACGGCTCCCGAAATAGCCGAACAGGACACTGCAACAGCCATTAGGACCGACGTGAACCCTGACCTTCTGACCAATCAGAAACGCCGCGTGGAAAGCCTTATTGACTCTTTCCGCGACTGTTTTGCATCAACATCCAAGGTTCGCCAGACGCCAATAACTAAGCACCGTATTATCGTCGACAGTGACCAGAGACCGCTATGTCAGCGTCCTTATCGTGTTTCGTCGAAGGAGCGCGATGCTATCCGCCGCCAAGTTGCCGAAATGCTCCACGACGACGTCATACAACCATCGACGAGCCCCTGGGCGTCACCTGTTGTCCTCGTCGCAAAGAAGGACGGCAGCCTACGGTTCTGTGTAGATTATAGACGCCTCAATAACGTTACCAAAAAAGATGTCTATCCACTGCCGCGCATTGATGACTCATTAGACCGCCTCCGCCATGCTACCTACTTTTCGTCACTCGACCTTCGTAGCGGTTATTGGCAAATCGAGGTCGACGAACGTGACCGAGAAAAGACCGCCTTCGTTACTCCTGACGGACTGTACGAATTTAAGGTGCTTCCTTTCGGCTTGTGTTCAGCCCCTGCGACGTTCCAACGTATGATGGACACCGTATTAACTGACCTGAAGTGGCAGTCCTGCCTTGTCTATCTCGACGACGTCGTGATTTTCTCCGACACGTTCGAGGAGCACCTGAAACGTTTGCGTGCCGTCTTCGAAGCAATTCGTTCTGCGGGTCTGTCTCTCAAGCCTGAAAAGTGCCACTTCGCATTTCGGGAGCTCAAGTTTCTTGGCCACATTGTGAGCGCTCAGGGCGTTAGCCCCGACCCAGAAAAGACCGCCGCCGTTGCTGCATTTCCCCAGCCAACAGATAAACGAAGCTTGCGGCGTTTCCTGGGGCTTTGCGCCTATTATCGGAGGTTCGTTCAAAACTTCTCCAAGCTCGCAGAGCCGCTGACTCGCCTGACAAAAGACTCTGAACCCTTTTTCTGGGGCCAAGATCAGGAAAAAGCTTTCATAGAGCTTAAGGCCCGCCTCCAATCTACGCCTATCCTTGCCCACTTCGACGAGCAGGCCGACACGGAACTGCACACAGATGCCAGCAATGTGGGCCTCGGTGCGGTGATTGTGCAGTGGCAAGACGGTGTGGAACGCGTGATCGCATACGCAAGTCGCACTTTGTCCCGTTCCGAAGTGAATTATTCCACAACGGAAAAGGAGTGTCTCGCTGTTGTGTGGGCAATCACAAAATTTCGCCCATACCTGTACGGCCGCCCGTTTCGAGTCGTCAGCGATCATCACTCCTTGTGCTGGCTTGCGAACCTCAAAGATCCATCGGGGCGACTTGCACGGTGGAGCCTTCGGTTGCAAGAGTTCGACGTCACCATCGTGTATAAGTCGGGTCGGCAACATAGCGATGCAGACTGTCTCTCCCGAGCTCCTCTTCCGTGCCCACCAGATGAGTCCGACGACGATTCTGCTTTCCTCGGCGCTGTCACCACATCCGACCTTGCCCACCACCAGAGGGCCGACTGCGAACTGCTGCCTCTAATCGAGTACCTCGAAGGAACCGCTCCGTCTCCGCCCAGACTCTTCTCTCGCGGAGTTTCGTCGTATTGCTTAATAGATGGAGTCCTCTACAAGAAAAACTACGGCCCGACCGAAACTGCGTATCTCCTCGTTGTCCCAACCGCACTTCGTCAGGAAGTTCTCGCTGCATGCCACGACGACATTTCTTCTGGCCACCTCGGTTTTTCCAGAACATTGGGACGCCTCCGCCACAAGTACTACTGGCCACGGCTTGCTGCGGTCGTCCAACGCTACGTTCGAACCTGCCGTGAGTGTCAACGACGGAAGGTACCACCGACAAAACCGGCCGGCCTTCTGAAGCCAATTGATCCACCGCAAATCCCATTCCAACAAGTCGGCATGGACTTACTGGGCCCATTCCCGGTGTCCTCCATGGGAAACCGGTATATTGTTGTTGCCACGGACTACCTAAGCCGCTATTGTGAAACCAAGGCTCTTCCCCGTGGCACCGCGGCTGAAATTGCACAGTTCTTTGTTCACCACATCGTGCTTCGCCACGGCGCCCCCGTGGTTGTATTAACTGACCGGGGAACCGCGTTTACGTCGGCTCTTACACACGAGGTCCTCCGTCTTAGTGGCACCAGTCATAGAAAAACTACTGCTTACCATCCTCAAACGAATGGACTTACTGAGAGGCTGAACAAGACCATCACAGATATGATGTCTATGTATGTCGACGCTGACCATCGCAACTGGGACGAAATACTTCCCTACATCACGTTTGCGTACAACACCGCCCTCCAAGAAACGACGCGCTTCACCCCCTTCCGTTTGGTGTATGGCCGAGATGCCCTGACCATGCTTGACGCCATGCTGCTCCCGGATTGTACCCCCTCGTCTGCCCCAGGCGCTGACCAATTCGTTCGCGATGCAGAAGCCGCTCGCCACCTTGCTCGACAACGCATTCGCCACCAGCAGACAACTGACGCCCGGCGTTACAACCTCCGCCACAGGGAGGTGATTTACCAACCCGGCGAGCACGTCTGGGTATGGAGCCCTATACGTGTGCGCGGTCGCTCTGAAAAGCTTCTGCGGCGCTACTTCGGTCCCTACGAGGTGCTACGTCAACTCAGCGATGTGAACTATGAAGTGTACCCGCAAGGAGTTGTCCGGTCTTCTCGCCCGCCCAAGTCTGAAGTCGTCCACGTGTCCCGCATGAAACCGTATTACGCCCGTTAGCCCCTCCCGGAGTTCACATTCAGTGCTGCCGCCACACGCCATCGCACTTTCGGTGTCTCCACACTCTTTATCCCCCTTGCCGGAGGCATCGAGGCGATGCCTCTTGAAAGGAGGGGGGCAATGCCACACTGCGAGCGCCGCCATGCGGCCGAGCGGCATGACTGGGCTCGTGTGGGAGCGAAGAAGAGGACGTTCCCGTTCGAACGCGCGCTGCTGTGTTTCTGGCCTTCGGATTAACAAAAGCCCTTTTTTTCGTGCCGCCCTACGTTTGTCGGCGACAATATGAAGATATTGGTATTATTCATGAAGCTTTTTTCCTTGCGGTCGCTGTCGCGCCTCCAGTGTCGATAACAAGCTTCACGAAGGTCCATTTCGCATGACAGCCATATTTAGAATTCATTCTATGGTGTCCTGTCACGCCGCTTTTACCAAGGGACACATAGCTGCCTGGAAGCCCACAGAGACGATGCAACACCCAATGGCCAATTTCATGCACGGAGGGGATATGAGGGTTGTAGCAAATGCTGCTGCCCTAGGTCTATTCTCAAAGTAAAATGTGTTATCAGCACGCTATACTGGGCGAGGTGGTTGGTATTCATTCCGACGAACAGCGCGAAATTCGACAAGGACTAGAAAGGGTCTTTTCTTTCTGTCCCTTGTCGAATTTCGCGCTGGTCGTCAGAATGAAATGGGCGCATGAGATGGAGTTTGGTAGGGGAGACTATTAGAAAAAAATGCACAACAGGAGCACGCAAACGCACGGTGAAGGAACAATCTGCATAAGAAAAGCTAGGGGAGACTATTAGAAAAAAATGCACAACAGGAGCGCGCAAACACATGGTGAAGGAACAATCGGCATAAGAAAAGCTAGGGGAGACTATTAGAAAAAAATGCACAACAGGAGCGCGCAAACACATGGTGAAGGAACAATCGGCATAAGAAAAGCTAGGGGAGACTATTAGAAAAAAATGCACAACAGGAGCGCGCGAACGCATGGTGAAGGAACAATCGGCATAAGAAAAGCTAGGGGAGACTATTAGAAAAAAATGCACAACAGGAGCGCGCAAACGCATGGTGAAGGAACAATCGGCATAAGAAAGGGTAGAATCACGAGCAAAACGAGAAGCCCTTCTGTTTGGCGTGTTACAGGGAGCAATGTGACCAGCCGATTAAGCTGACCCAGTATCAAAAGAATAAACAAGCCACTACCCAGCAAGCTTCTCTTCTCTCTGGTAACAAAAGAGAAGAGTGAAGACAAAGGAGAACTCTAGGAAACGATACGACGAAGTGGAATTTGCAGTACCTGTAGGACTGAAGTTACAGCGCTGTAACTTCAGTCTTGTAAAAAAAGGACAACTCCGTCCGAAATGTCGACTCAAAAGAAATGTGCCTAAATGAAGCGCAACTTTGCATTTTACCTCTAGCAACCAAATACGTTTATCTTTCTATACTTCATATATATATATATATATATATATATATATATATATACTTATGAAGGGACCCAACAGTCACCAAAACCAAGGTGCGTAGGGGACCGTTATTTTTTTCTAATGTGTTGTGCTTATCAGTGCGATAATAATACTTTGATTAATAAATCGCTTAAAGAAAATTACTTATAAAGCAGCAGAAAAAACAACCATGCCGCCGGTGGGATCCGAACCCACGACCTCCGAATATCACGTCTGGTGCTCTTACAAACTGAGCTACGGCGACGGCTGTCCAATCTGCTGCTCTCGTCGGTATTTATGTTTATTTGGCGTATTCGAACCTTGAGAGTGTTCACCAGCCCCACCCTCGACCATAGCGGCACACGTAGCACGTCCTGTAATACCGCGAGCGTGACGTGGAACGTGATCTAACGGTGAGGGCGGAAACTGTGCGAGAGCCCTTTTAGGCAGCCTGTGGCATCAAGGCTGCCAGAACTGATATTATCCCACTGATAAGCACAACAGATTAAAAACAAAATAACGTTCCCCTATGTTCCTTGGCTTCGCTGACTGTTGGCTCCCTTCATAAGTTTGTCAAATGGGCCCCTCATTTACTTTACCTTATCTGCTAACATATATATATATATATATATATATATATATATATATATATATATATATATATATATATATATATATATATATATATATATATATATATATATATGGTTTCGTTTAAGGTTTATGGGGGTTCAACGTCCCAAAGCGACTCAGGCTATGAGGGACGTCGTAGTGAAGGGCTTCGGAAATTCCGACAACTTGGCGTTCTTTTACGTGCACTGACATCTATATATATATATATATATATATATATATATATATATATATATATATATATATATATATATATATATATATATATATATATATATATATATATATATATATATATATATATATATATATATATATATATATGAAATGCAAGAGGCCCGTCTAATGTGCGTTGTCAGTGCACGTTAAAGAATCCCAGCCAGGTAGTCGAAAGTATCCGGAGCCCTCCACTAGGGCGTTCCTCATTTTCTCAGTCGAGATATGAGTTGTTAAACTGCTTAGGCCACGCGCGTCTTGCGCACGCCTTGCCAAGTATTCAAGTTCTTTCTCCAATGTTGCATGGGAAGAGAATGATATTACATCAACCACGAGGTATGAACAACCAACTTGCCGGTGCTTTTACCGTAGTAAGATTCCAGACTATATTTGCGTAGCTAATGCGATTACAGAGACTAGTAATGTCGCCGGCATTTGTAAATTACGTAAAAAGTTGGAAATATAACACCCGCTGATAACGTAGCACTTCGGAATAGACCAGGCACACGCTTGCTACAAATGAGAAGTATGTAATTCCATTTACCCAGACTTCAGCAAAGTAAAATTTACGCCGACAAATTGTGATTCATAAAAATGTCGCAGACTGCCTTTTATTCAGTAGTTCTTGAATTTTTTGTTATAAACGTATTGAAACTAAGGTGTACCTAACTACGGTTGACAAGAGGTCTATTTAGCAGCCGAATATTTTATAGAACATCGCAACACGCGGGTCAAAAATCTAGCAGAGACTCTGAGCAAAACCATTGTCTTTAAGCTGAAGTTTATTGGTGGAAACAAAATACAACCAACGATCGCTGTTCGATGGATGGTCACCGTGGATCGACAAGAAAAGAAAAATGCTAACCAGAGCCTAGAGTCTCACTATTAAAGCAATTGGAAAACGGCCTTTGCCGTCTACATTCAAAAGCAATCTTTAAACATGTAGTGGGACAATATTTCCAAGGTTTGTAGAAACCAATCTTACAAAAAAGGCATGCAGTCCTGCCTTCTGGAGCGGTTTCGATTCAATAGTTTTAATTTTAATGAGGATTCCTGGTAGGTTCTCAGAGGCAGCCTTGAGAGAATATTGTATCTTTATTGTTAGGTCATTTTTTCTACCTTTTTATGTTTTATGTCTGCTCGTTACGTTTCTAAAGGTCTGCTGTAAGCGTGATGTACTCAATGTATAATTTGTATGAAACCTGTTGTATAAAAATTTTTATCTAAGCGCTTTCGACTTGGTTCACTTCTCTTCACTGTTTTTGAGACTGCGCATAAAAGAATGAAGTACTAAGTTTTATCTTCGCTGATTTTTGTTTTATCTTCGTTGATTTTCGCCGAACACTCGCACAGTGTATATCAAGCAGTCCTCTAGCTGGGATTCCCTTTCAGCTCGCTATTTCTGAACTGATAAGTAACTTGACCATCATTTATAATTTTACAACTTCATACTTGGAGGCGGCAGGCACACCGGTTATGCTACTTTTACGTATTCAGCCTGTTATTATACCAGACATAAAATGCACTCACAAATTTCTCATCCAGTCCTCACAGATACATTAAATCAGATTCCTTCGGCAACCGTAATAGTGAAATGGATACTTTTACTTCTTTAAATGAAGGCATGTTTTCGTGTAGGAGCAGCGAAAAAGATTTCGTATCGTCCTTTCACGTCGCACAGATCAAAGGGTTTCTAGTGCCAGCTTCGAGATCAAACGGAGGAGCGTGAAATTGAGTTCAGCTCTAAATTACGCTTGCTGGACCTCTTTGGGCAAGAATTTCTTTGGACCTGTGCTTGACCACTCCTTCGACGGCTCTGTGGGCGAGCCAAGCTCGCGTACACGCGTGCTGCAAAAACTTTCGAGAAGATCACGCTTGCAGTTCGTCTCTATTGCACATTTTTCAAAAACGTGAGATAGCTTTCAGAGGTTATGCAAAAGTTCAGCAGCCCGAAAGTCAAAGTCCACACACGCAGAGATTACACGTGGAGAGAGGAGCCTATTTTTACTTGTATAGCTTTAAAGTCGCTAGTGAAAAAGGGCACGTGCGGAGCTATGCTTCAAGGTTTTTATTATATGTTTGTGGCTGATTGGAATTTTATATGAGAAAGTCAGATCCCTGCAGCACATATACGTTATGTATTACAAGTACTTAAAACTGCTCTACAGGTGCCCGGCGCTTTACATATATGTTTAGATGTGGAAGGTGCTAAAAATTATATTATGTGCGTGGTGATGAAAAGTATTGCTATACAATCACCAGTTTCAGGGAAAAGGTGTGCCTCAGCAAGAAGCAGTGGGTTTTTCTCATATTCGTAGTGGTCAAGGTCGTCAAAAAAGAGTAAACTCCCCTAGATTTACACGAATTGACACAACGTCCCTCCTGCAGCGATCTGAGATATTTCATGGTTATTCGAGAGAGTTTTGAGCGTGGCTTCAGGCTGATGATGTGCGAAATTGAAATTCGAGATGGAAAATATAAGCAATGTGATCATCCTTCTGGCTGATTTGGTACACGCCCAAAAGAGAACTGATACGAACGTGCGCGATATACCAGCGTGTCTTCCAGCTTCGTCGTCTTCCGTTTTTAAAAGTAAATCTTAAGTGTTATGGCTTTCTCACTTCCTTAAAAATTGGAGCTTTGGTCTATTCCATAGAGAAAACGGGAAATACTAATTAAAAAATAAATTTGCACAACTCTATGAAGAATACTTTGTGCACGCTGATGACAGGCAACATAGAAAGTGACCGAAAATTTCGCAACATTTTTAACAGCGAACAAAAACAAAATGCAGAAAAGCAGCCGAGGAAGAAAATTAATGAATGGTAAAGCACATGCTTCTATGCAAAGCGTCATCGGGCTTACGCTCATTTTTTTTTTTTTACAGAAGGAACCGCGAAGCATGCAAGTTGGCAGTCTTTGTTTATCTAAGCACAAACTGCTGTTAAGCGCTGGAACTGCCTTTCTTTATAAGGAGGAGGCCGGAGAAGCTTGGGCGTGCCGCGATTTCATACGCCACTCGGCCAGTTGCTAAGGCGGAAATGGTACTAAGGAGCGAACGCCTGCCACTGCGCTGGCTCAAATGGGTCCTTGCTAAACGAATCACGCAGATCGCACTATGCTAAATCTGTCTGAGCAGCACACATGCGCTGTCTCGAACCAGGAGGTGCCGCTAGATGCCTCTCTGCGCGCTGCGCAGCGCAGATGGCACGGAGCTCGAGAGCTCTGGACAGGTCTGTGCACGACTGTGGCATGATAGCAAGCACAGCTATAGGACAGGTGCCGCAACCCAACTTCGCACTCTGGCGCTAGGAACTGTCTAATTTGCTATGACAGGTGATAATGCCTGGTGTCTGTAGATCGTGTCGTCCGTCGTCCTTAGATGTACAGAGTGAGATGAGAGGAGGGAACGCGCACGAAGCAAGAGGGAGCAAGAGGCGAGGGAGAAAGGCGCTGCCAACTGATCAGCGCCTGTGGGCACTGCACTAATGAGCGTCAGGTTTTGCTTTTCGTCTGGTACATAGGGGCGGCTCTCGCAGGAGGCGATCAATGCGCTGCGCCTTCCTCGACACAGAGCGATAGACAATAGAAAGGTGAAACTCTCGCGGGTGGGTTACGGCTCTCAAGCGAATTTTCAGCTGTAGCTGTGGACACTTCCGCTTCTGCCGCCATGGACACATAATTCCAGGCGGAACCCGAAACTGAAAACGACCTCGACACAGTTTTTTTCCTTACCAGCCGTCATGTTCCAGAAAACATTCACTCCTTCCAGGAGGTTTGGAAGCGATGGCAGCGCATACAAAGCAAAGTTGCTCACCAAATGTCTGAATGCACTCAGCCATCACATTTTTTTTCGACATATTTAATAAAAATATTAAGTCATACCTACACGAATAAGATCCCTATAGAAACAGACTATCTACAAAGCTGCCAGCTAACTGCTTGCGCTACATGAACTTTACATTACACAGTCTGAGGTTCGAAGCCACAAAACAAAGTGAGCAAGAGCTGAAGGGGAGCCTCAGTCCGCTAGAAACGTTCCGGCAAGAACCAGGTTTAGTATGGGGAACGCGTTCATCATAGACAGTGGTTGAACATACCCTACGCCTCGAGAAGGATGCACCGATTTGGTGCAGTCGGAACGGTGGTGAGATGAAGAACGTGAAATTGAAAAAGTTGTTTTTCAAAGTAGAATGCTTTAACAAGCGTTGTATACATAAGCCGCACTCGCAAGACACTGAGAGCCCCCAAGGATGAGAGGTGATGCTTCTTTAACGACGCCGGTAGTGACAACATGGAATAACTGGTAGCGGCTCCTTATTTCCCAGACGCAACGTGGATAGGTCACTACAGTTTTTACAACCTTTTATGACCTTCCTGCAAGTTCATGTGGCCAGCAGCAGTAGCGGTATACAGAGGGTTGATCGATCTGTATAAATTTATAGCCAGCCAACTAGTTGAAATCCCATATGCTAAAGGATTTTGACAAAGAAAGAACTAAGGCCTCGGCAGACCGACAACAGTGCTGTTGTCTGGCGACCCTAAAACCGGAGAAGGCGGCCTTAGTTGGATTAAGAGGAAAACTGGCCGTAAGAAATTCAAAGATGGCAGCTGGAAGCATCTTTGAGCTATTCTAAAATGTGTTTCATTGGCACTGCAAAGCATTTAAAACTGCTACCTTTCTTGAATGAAGAGACAAACCGCAAGTTGTAATACATGTGGCAATGATTTTACTCATACTTAAAAATTCGATTTTTTTGCTTGTACTCTTTTCACTTGTCGTACGTATCCCTTGAGGAAACTTTTTCTGCGGATTTGTTTAGACTTCGTCTAGATGCTGGGGCAGCTTGGTGAAGGAAATAAATTGTCCGACGAATAAAAAAAAAACATAGGCTGGTATAAAATGCATTTTCATGCGGACGAGCAAATTGGAGGAGCGAGAATAAAATACAGTTGGTGGCCATCGATTGGCGCCAGCAAAGCGCGTGCCCTCTCGAGGCCATCGACCGCACTACGACGCATAAAGTTTAGCGGGCAATGGCTCCACCATCACGCATGCAGCAATGAAACCAAAGCTCGAATCAGAACAAACAAATACCTCTCAAAATAAAAGAGGCAGGGTGAAATTTGATTGAAACGGGAGTATACGGCGCTTCGGTCTCCATGTGAGGGGCATGGTGCGAAGAAATATCTCCGATTCAAATTGCCCAAGGCGAATTTCTGCTCCAGCGTGTTTTATCCCAATTTGCACACTATAGCATGTTGCAACTTAAAATAAAACAGCTGTTGGTAACACTTTGCAACGGAACATCATCATCATCATCATCAGCCTTACTACACCCGCTGCAGGGCAAAGGCCTCTCCCATGTCTGTCCAGTTAACTCTGTCCTTTGCCAGCTGCGCCCACCCTATGCCTGCAAACTTCTTAATCTCATCCGCCCACCTAACCTTCTGCCGCCACCTTCTACGCATACTTTCTCTTGGAATCCACTCCGTTATCCTTAAGGACCAGCGGTTACCTTGCCTTCGCATTACATGCCCTGCCCAAGTCCATTTCTTCCTCTTGATTTCGACTAGGATGTCCTTAACCCGCGTTTGTTTTCTCACCCACTCTGCCCGCTTCCGGTCTCTTAACGTCTTAGCTACGGACCACGACGTCTTTTATTACTCCGATAGCCAATCACAACAGTAAACGGAATCATCTTTTCAATGTCACGCTTTAACAAAGAACCGAGGAGTAAAAATTCTGAAGCTTATACTTTTTTTCTTGTGATTAGCTTATTTTCTTAGTAAAAAGTAAAGTTATAACAACGCACTACTTTTTGGTCGTGAACGAATCTCGTGGGGCGGTCCTGAGTGTGGGCGAAGCTTCACTGCCGACTCTACTGACATGCAAACAACTGCCCTATCATTACACAGCCCGTGAGCCGTGTGGAAACTGAAAGAGGCTTGGCGAAGTAAGATAAGACTGAAAAACAAATCAAAAGCCTGAGTTTTGACGCATGAACACTGACTGAGTTCATGCGGAAGTTTTCATTTCGCGGAAGTTCGTGACGGCAATGGCCACAAACTTCGCTCGGTGGCTCGGAAGCACAGAGATACTTCAACGCTTCACAGTTTTCACGTACCACAGTGATAGCTTGGTTGGCTGGGGTTGTAGCTGAATAGTATCGAAAGCAGAGCACGATGGAATCAAATATTTTAAGAAAAAAACTATAACAAAACTTATATACTCAACGATAGGCCAGAACATCTATATAGGGCCACAGCTACTATCTGCAAGTTCGCGCCAAGCAGGCAGTCTGGCGGCAGTGATATGAAAGCGAAGGAGGCCGCCTTCGGGGCACGTGTCAGTCCCGGGAATAGCGAAGGAGCTACTTATCGTGCCGTTTAAGTGAATGCTGCCGTGCTGGCAATGGCAAATACTCGAAACAAAAGCCGATTATCCTGGGCCGCGCTGACGTGAGAGAGATTGCTTTGGCGGTTTAAGCTCCCCACATGTGCGAGAGAGTGGACAGGCATCAATGTCAGGCTGTAAGCAGATGAAAGGCGTCGGCGTATCGCCAGTCAGCGGCCCTAGAACACCTTCCCAAAAAACCTGCAGAGACAGGACGTGGCTTGTAAGCTTGAGCTTAGCTCGACTGCGCCGCTGGAACTGAGAACTATTTTGTCGCTTATTTTAATTGCTGTGGACATTGGCATTACTTCCGTTCTCTCTGATTTTGTCTTTAGGCGCCAGTTAAAAGATTGACAAAATTAGAGAGTTGGTGTCCAGCTATGTTTCCCAGAAGAAAGTATCTTTAAGACGTCTTTATATATTCAATGCGACTTAAAAACTAAGAGCCAACGACTGAAATTCTGGGCACCGCATGTTTTTAAGGGCTTTTTTGCAATGACACGTTAGGAGAAAAACGCAAGGCGAAACGCTATATACTTTTATAAGGAATCCTGACTTTTTCCATGTATAGTGAGATTGCAGGTAGTAAAAGAAAGTCGAAGAAGAAAATGAGAACCATGTACTTTTGGTGCCTAGGTATGCACAGTATACGAGAGGATCATATAACATAAATGCGTAGGAACGACCGCACTGCAGAAAGGCTGCGAAGTGAAAGAGTACAGGGTGCGAATATTGCCTACAGTTGGCATGTACCCATGTTGTTTCGTACGAACTGCTGTGCATGACTATCCGGCCAATATTCAAAACCCTTTCAGTAAAAATAGAAACAATCACATATTAGCCCAATATGCTTGCTGGCTATAAAAATTAGGATTAATTTAATGGGCACTTGATTCTCTTTCAGTAGAGCCTTAAAAATTTTAAAAGGGCTGTCAAACCTCTATCACTTTGTAATTATGGACGTCGTGAAGCTAATTCTTCAAACCAGTGTAGAAAAATATTACACTTGTTTATTATGTACAGCAAGTAATGAATAATCAAAACGCTCAACTACACATGGTGATGGTCGTAACTTCAAACTAAAAGGCACAAATATACTTCGTTCAAAATATCAAAAACCCAGAAATTAAAATATAATTGAAAGAAATTGAGCAATAAGACACGCTAAAATGTTTTTCAAGAAGAGAACTTTCACCTCATGTGCGCTGCACACCACACACGAAAAATAATCTGTTCAAAGCAAAATCAAACGAAACGAGACTATCGCCGCAACCACTGTGCAATAACTTGTCTGGATAGACGCCAAGACTAAGTACGTTTCAATAGGAAGAACCGTCTCCGCTTTCCTACTCCAACCTCCTTCTGTCCCCATTTTCCCACCTCTCCCACCTATGACTACCAGACACCTTTTGGGAAGGCGGCAGTATTAATTGTAATGCCTTAATAAAAACGCTTATTGATTTATTGCCGCGAGATTTACGCAAATAAAACTAATAAATCATTCGTAATCTTCCTCTCGTATTTTGGGCTGGAAGCCAGAGGGCACGAAAAAAGGACGTTGGCGTAGCCGCAATGCGGCGAGAAATTATTATCACCGGTATTGGTCTTCGAGGATGCCTCCTTGATTCCCCTTTCTTGCGCTTATTTTCGTTTGCTTTTTCCTGGTATTCCTGAAATGTACTGCGCGCATCTTTTACACCCGCCGCTGTGGATCAGTGGTTAGGGCGCTCGGCTACTGATCCGGAGTCCCCGGGTTCGAACCCGACCGCGGCGGCTGCGTTTTTATGGAGGAAAAAAGCTAAGGCGCCCGTGTGCTGTGCGATGTCAGTGCACGCTAAAGATCCCCAGGTGGTCTAAATTATTCCGGAGCCCTCCACTACGGTACCTCTTTCTTCCTTTCTTCTTTCACTCCCTCCTTTATCCCTTCCCTTACGGAGCGGTTCAGGTGTCCAAAGATATATGAGACAGATAGACAGATACTGCGCCATTTCCTTTCCCCCAAAACCAATTATTATTATTATTATTATTATTATTATTATTATTATTATTATTATTATTATTATTATTATTATTATATTATTATTATTATTATTATTATTATTATTATTATTATTATTATTATTATTATTATTATTATTATTATTATTATTATTATTATTATTATTATTATTATCTTTTACTCTTAGGTGTTTTACATGCTTAAGAGCCAACAATTTAGTTTAGGCAACTGTGAGGCGACCTTCTCTGTAGCATTTGATTTCAGTTTTGTCAGACAGGTTGATATGTTCGTTTTAGGCTCGAAGTTACCACGGTGAGAGCATTCGACCTCCTCTCATGAATATGTTTTCCTTCTTACGTGAGCCCATCAAACGCCTACGAACCTGCAGTGGCAATAATGCGCTTTAAGGCCACACAGCTGTACAGGACGTGATTCGAGGACACGCGGCGCTGTCGCCCACGATCACGCTACTGTATGTGCACGCGGCACGCACCTTGCACCTTGTGGCGCGCGGTCGCAATAAGGCGACGCAAAAGTTCTCGAAACGCCCCTCAGGAAAACATCAAATTCATCAAGTCCTCCCTCGCTCGTTTTGGATAGCACTTAGCCAAATGTCCTGGCTAGCCACTTCAGCGCTAACGTCATGGGGTAAGAGAAATTCGTCACCGCTATTGCATCAGAGTATTTCAGTGTAAAAAACTAACCTACCGTAATCGATAGCATCACGAAACACACTCATCGACCTCTAATGCTGCAGGCAGTGTAGTGTCAAAACGATCGCGCTCATAAGCCCGTATTTCTCTGACCATAAACAGGCGTAATCAGGGTTTTTTTTAATATGAACAGCAGACAGCCAATAAACGAAATGGCCAAACGCAATAATGTCTATTGTATCGTTTAAAATTATTATGTTAAAGATTAAAAAACACCATGTACTATCGTAAGAGTTTTGCGGCTGCCATCGCTAACGGCGTATGCATCTCTTTTACTCATTATTACTAAACCTAGCGATGGCGTTATCAGTGCTTTTCGGATGGTCGTTGGTAATTTTTCTTTCATCCTATATCACTTAGTACGCGTTTTGATTTCAACGGGCCGCGGATAAGGTGCTGGAGGGAAGTATGGTTGTTACTCAGGTTAGCGAATGATTTTATTTTTCGTTTCGTTCTTATGTCAATAAACCACTGCTCCTCTTACTACTGCGGAGGCGCACGGCCCGAAAACTGAGGCGCGTCGGCGTTTTCACGTAAAAAAAAAAAATTGGCGGAGGTTTAGCTTTGGTTAAGCCTGGAGTGACGGGATAGCTACACCTGGCCGAGTGGAACTTGCTCACGTGACGAACCACGTGATCAGCCACGGCGCCGCGCCGCCGGCAGCTGCTCCGCACCACGTGACCAACCACGTGACAGCGTGACGGCGGAGCCACAGGGTAGCGGCGCCGCCACGCTGAAGGCTCGAAATGCTACCGTAGTGTAGCTATCGCTACAAAAAAAAAAGAATTCGAATAATCTCTTTATGCGAAGGGAATGCTTTATTCTTTTACCAGGCCGTAAAGCAATTCGAACATCGCTTATGAACAGAACGCAATATTTTGCTTCCTGCTTTCAGCTACGGTATACGACCAGTGTTTTTCACACGAACTATATATATTTGTAAGCCGGCTGCAAAGGAATGCCTCCCTGCGCAGCGGAAAGATATCGAATATGAATGTTCACGTTTCAATTAACCTGGCAGTACCTGCTGTAGGGCTGCGCTTTATTATTGACCCCACAAGGTTCCTTGATGTGCACCGGTGTATCGGACGACATGCGCTTCTGATCTGTGCCTTTACGAAAAGGGCTCCGCTGCTGCCAGATTGCCAATACAGCACCCGTGCTCATCAGCAGACTTTCGTTCTAGCCACAGACCAATATTCTGACGGAAAGCAATTCACAATCTATGTTCTGCCTGCACACTCTTTGAAGCTGCGGAGTTGCGCTTTAAGTCTAGCAAATTCGACTACCACGAACAATATTGTATATATAGAATATAGAAAAATTAACCCCTATATGAGAAGGAGGTAGTAGTTGCACAAGGGGCTATGGCGCCTCCACATTGGGAAACAAAAATGCATTATCTTCCTCGATTTTTCTTACATTAGCCTCGCCATGCTGGTAGATGGGTGGCGGGGAAGTTTTCACTGTCATTTCGGACCAAGCAGTAAAAATGTAACAAGACCGTTGCACAGCATTCCTGCCCCGTAAAGGAATTTCCACATCCGGAGATCACTGACCTGCATCACCAGGTAACTTAAGACTCGCTTTTTTCTCGAGGAGATAAACATCGGAACGCCTCACTTTCTTTTGTTATTCACCTCTTTCTCAACCCAGCGTAAAAGCAAAGCTCGCAACACGGAAGCCATTTCAAAGCGCTGATGGTTCGGCCGCTCGGAACCATTAATCTCCCACGCCTATCCTGTGTCACGGAAGGAACGTAATTGTTAGCGAGGAAGGCTTAAACACAAAGAAGCCTTGGAGGCAGGGAAATCTATTCCTTGGCGACAAAGCTGAAGTAATAATAACGTGTGGTCATTCTTTGCAAAAGAAAAGAACATTTGCCCGTTGCAGGGGTCCAGCAAAAGAAATGCAAGAAAATACTATACTCGGAGTAAACCTTGTAAACGAATCTTCAGGTTAGCATTTCTCTCCAAGCTTCACGTGGCACACATGTACTGAGGACATTTGTTTACATATGAGGAGGAGGAGGAAGGAGCGGAGAGGCAGGGAGGTCAACCGGAAGAATAATCGGTTTGCTACCCTACAGGGGGGGGGGGGGGGGGGGGGTAGGGTTGAGGATATAAAAAATGAAAGAGAAAGGATAGTCACTATGAAAAGTCAGCGTTCGTTAAAGTCACAGCCTATCGTGCAGGCCAGAACTTCGGAAGAAGAGGAGCAGTGCCTGGGAGGCCTTCACCGCCGACGATCGTGTTTACAAACAATTTTGTTGTGTGGTAAGCATGCTGAATGCTGTGCCTTACGAGTATGCCGCACCTGTTTTTCAAGGCACACGCAAAGCATGAGTCTCCGAAGAAAATATAAAACATTTAGCGTCTTTTTCTAAACTGCAGCACTGGACAAGATGCATTCGCGCATTGTATTGTGAACTGTGACATAATATAGAGCTAGAGTGATAGTGAGCAGCAATGCAGTAGCTTTGGCAGATGAGGCGCCTCCAGAGATGTACACAGACGAGCAGTGCATAAAGGGGAGTGCCGGTGCAGCGCGGTGGAGAACGGGTGACTGCTGTCAGCGACGCTGCAGGTTCTCCTCTTCACTCCGTATTTCGTGTTTTAAATTGTGTAGGCGACCGTGACAACGGTCTTTCTCACCAACTGCATGTGATATAAGCTACCTATAAACTTCTAAGCACATCTACACACCCTTATTACATGCACATTTTGCGTATTTTCCTGCTTATATTATGTCTTAATTTTCGAACTGTCAGTCCTACATTCATTCGTTTCATAAAACGTCTGCCGTTTGCGTCATCGTTAGTTCTGTTCTGCAAAACAAGAAATGCCACGCGTTTCTTTTTCGGCCTCAAAGATAAGCATGAAAATATGTCCACTGAGTAGGTTTTTGTGTAATTTTTTTAGGAACAATCTGTCTTGCAGTAAAGAGCGAGGCCCACATTGACGACAGGCATACAAT
Organism: Amblyomma americanum; assembly: GCA_030143305.2. Classification (NCBI taxonomy): domain Eukaryota; kingdom Metazoa; phylum Arthropoda; class Arachnida; order Ixodida; family Ixodidae; genus Amblyomma; species Amblyomma americanum. The sequence continues at coordinate 447,118 of JARKHS020027103.1, forward strand.
GTGAACGCGGCGGCTGCCGCCGGCTCTTTAGTGACACCTGTGCGCGGCGCTTATGCGTTTGGTGTATTATAGCAATTACATGCGCTGTGGTGCACTTTGTGAAAGCCGCAGAGACATTGCAGAAAGTATTGATATCTCGATTGGCCGTTTAAGGCCTAAATAGTAGGCAGCACTGAGCTTGCATTACCGCACAGAGCGAGTTGCGGCAAAACTTATCATCCTGCTGGTAGTATTACGCAGGTTTTTCACATAAAAAACAATCAGTTTATGACATTGACGCAACGTTATTGTCACTTTTCTTTAATGCTCGTTGTTCGAAAAATACATTTCCTGACACCTCAGTCATATTAACCTCTAATGAGGAAGAGAACATAGACAAGCTATCGAAGAAATAGTAAGAAAAAAACCGGCAATGAAAACAAACAATATTTTTAATGAGGCATAAAATATAAATAAAGCGCAATTTAGGAGTCATCATACTGCAAAGACGGCGTGCAGTACGTAATTTTTCTCAAAATTCATTTCAGTAAAGCAGCACTCATCTTAAACGATTCGCCATTGCATTGTGCCGCTCTTAAAATACTGAAACTAAAATGCTTAGCACAGTTTATGGCAGCGTATGGTGTCGAAAAGGAAGAAATCTGGGCATCATCATATCGCCTCATTAGATGTTTGTACAAGAGAGCCCAGAATGAATATACCGCTCAATCATGCAGGGACACATTACAGTGCCAGGAAAGCGGCATAAGTTACACTAAGAAAAGAGAGAAAAAAAGAGCGTTGTTTGCTGTGATATAGGTGAGTAACTAATGAGAAGGATGACATCATCAGTTGTCTGCCGCATCAGAAATCCTTAAAAAAACTATTCCCGGAATCAGTTAGCGAGCACGGACTCACCTTAGTGAATAAAGCAGGTCAGATTTTTTTTTTGCTACGTTACTTATTTCTACTAGCATGGCTTGAAAACCACTGACATTGGTGGCAATAACGGTTGCTTTTTTTTCTTTCGAGACGAAATCCAATTCGTCGACCCGGACTCTACCACCCGTGTTACTTGCACAGCCGTGCTCGTGCTATTTCCCCGTCTTCCTCGTTAGGCGCATTTCGGGTGCCCCTCAGGTAATTACCACGCAAAGGTGCCGCCTCGGGCCGCTCTCTGTTAAAAGGCTCCAGGGTTATGAGGGAAAGCCAGGGCAGAGTCCAGAACGTAGCACAAGTACCGGCAAGGCTGCCACGTGTCCCGGACACCAAAATGCTGACGGAAACAGCTAGAACAAGAGCAAGAAGCTACAAGAATAAAGCTAGTAACTTGTCTAGATCCCTTCCGGGGAAGAAAATTGGAGGAAGGAAGAAGACATACAGGGCGGTAGAGCAAGGCGCCGACGAAGCGAGTCATGCAAAATGCTAAACAGGCAACAAAGTGCGCAAAAGCGAACGCGCTGTGGTTAGATTGGGGAAACAAGAAAACAGCTGAAGGAAACGAGAGGAACAACGCTGGCTAGAAGATGACAGTTTATTATAATTTTTTTACTACGAAGTATAGACGATTTAACTCTTATATTTGCCCTAAAGCGAGGAAGTGTCTCATGAAAACTTTGTCTATCGCTTTTTTAAATTATTGTTGGCTCAAGAAAATCCTGTCTTATCGTCATAGGTGCCGTTATTTTATATACACAGCCTCCATAATTATGTCGTTCTCTTTTGTGAAAAAATAATATTAACGATAACGCAGCACTACATGCAGGTGTAAGCAAACGACCGACGTGGAGTTCAGCGCCTGACGAAGCGGCGCCGTAACATGAATTACAGGCTCTCATTTTTTTTAATTTACGACATTATAAAACGGTAACTTAGCAGTAATTTTGAAATCGAAAAAAGCAACAATGAAGAGTTCGCTTTTAATTTTTCACTTTCTCGGAGATGTTACTCTTTTCATTACACAAATACAATTTAATCTCACTGTTTTAAGCGTTTTTATAGCTGAACCTTTGGGGAAGTGGTTTCAGCCCTTTAGAATATGCATAAAGATAAAATAACAAGTCAGTTATAGTACCTATAGGGTTATTTAGATGGCAGCCCTTGAACCATCTAACACCACTTTTTTATTACGCTCAATCAAGAGAATACACCGAAATCTTAGTGAGTAGCGATTTTGCCTCAGTAACGGCGTAATATAACTAGATAACTAGATTAGGAAACAATTATAACGCTTTAGAAGCACTGACTCAACTCAGGAGTGCTATTTTATATTATGGCTCACAGGAATCTGTCACATTCGCGGAATCTCCGTGTTGTGTAAGCATAACACATGCGGAATTCGCAATGCAGTGCAGGCATAGAAACGAATCGTTAATACCTCGCTCCTGTGATCTGCGACGCTAAAAGCAGTGGCTAATCTATGACGACTTTGAGAATTTAAACCGTGACTTGTGGACGATAACTGAGCTTCGGTAGCGTTGACAGGCAGTTCTTTTTAAACGGAACGCGTTACTGCTGCCTACACTATCAGCGCTTGAAAACGGCATCATATTTTACAAGTTCTACACAATCTACAAACTTTCATACCTGTTTCTGCTTCCTCGGTAGCTACGATAAGGAACGTTACAGTATATTCTATACATTTATCGCCGCCTTTTAAAAAGTGTTGAAGTAATAAAGAAGAAAGAAAATCATGTCAATGGCTAAGCTTCATCCATAGAAACATTTGCCGCCTTCTTCATGAAAATTGATGTACCAACTAAAACAAATACAGAACACACAGCGGACAAGACTAGACAAACGAGGGGCTCTCTACGACATAGATATCAAGGAAGCCAACATTACCTTAAAACATCGAACGAAGAGCGGATTAACTTTTATTTTCTGACTCGATCACATAGAAATCAATTGCGCAACATAACCGTTTAGAAAGCAGGAGGAACGACAACGACGTGCCCTAAGCGGGATCCTAGCGTATAACCTCCAGATGCTTATACGGTGGGCTACAAACTTAACTACGGCGGTGGCTGCCCGACCTCACAGTTCGTGTGTATTTGTGTTGCATGTAACGTATCTTGTAGAGTGTACACCCCAGCGCTACCTTATCCTTCCCTACCTCTTACGTGGGCCGTGACTGAACTGTGAGGGTGGCAAACGTGCGGCAGCCTGTGAGGGTGGCAGCCGCTTCTTCTGCCTGTTGCATGAAAACGGTCGAAAAAACCACAAATTTTAATTTTTAGACCCATATTGATGACAACTGTCAAAAATGTTGGGAAAAGGTTGGCAAAAAATCGCCTAATTGAACGCTTCGAAGCTGCGTGCATTGGGAAATAATGCCACTTAAATGTACGTAAGACATGCCCCGACAAGTGCTCAGAAAAACAGATATTATGAGCTTCAAATTATCTAAGACCGCATGTACCACAAAAGCATTTGTAGCAGCAGTATTCAAAAGTACAAAAGATCTGCAATGCTGTGAACCTTTTATGAAACCACGATTTGGTTCCACGTGGAATGAAAGAATGACAAAGAAGGTCGTATGCGGATCAGAGAGCTCCATGCAGGAGGGAACACTTCGTTGACATAAAAAAATAGCCAAAACACGCCACAACAACTATGAGGGAACTGAAGAGAAAGGAACCATAACTAAAACAAGTGCACACTAATTTCAAGGATATAATTATGCACTTTTCATGGCGCAACACGGACGTTACGAAGAACATATTTTAAATGCAACGGCAAAGACCCTTGCACACAGTCGTGCTTTTAACTGTTCGTGTGGTGGTTCCCCTAATTTACTAGTGTTAATTCGACAACTGGGCCGCAATAAAAGAAGACATGTAGGGACATGTAGGTGTGCATCATGGATTTCCGTGCATTCGAAGCAACTGTACCCTACGCGGTTTGCCGTTATCTCCCCCCCCCTCCCCCCACAGAAATAACGTCTCATCTTCTGTGGCCCAGAAACAAAGGTCCATTTGACTTCTTTAAAATTCTTCTCTTTCTCTTGCCACGAGTGATAAGACTTCGTTACTTTATGGACTCTGGTGTCCGAAACGCATGCAGGTACATTTTCCTAAGTTTTAATATACAGAGTCATTTTGCGTGCTAGCTAAGAAAGACGTTTCCACTTAGCCTGACGTGCGCTAATTATGCGTGTAACGTCATTCAGTTTTTCGGTACGTCGGAACACTTCTAGCTGATCGTGAGAGGCGCAAGGTTGGTTAGAGAGGAATCGAGTGCGATTACATACCCGAACTTGTATTCTGCTTCCTTTTGTTGCTTATGTTGTCATCTGTACCAGTCACATTATCTTGGTCCAAAAGCAAAAAAAAAAAGGAGACAACTGGAAAGAGGCAGCTGCAACCGTTTGCGTAGCAGAAGACGAATTTTATGTGACATCACTAAAATGGTAAAATGGATTTGCGTTCGCTATAAGTGGGCGACAAAGAACGTATTCTTGTCATTCTCGGCTAGTTATTCAGCAAGTTCAATGAACCATTGCCGATGCCTTTGTGTTGACTGTGTCTTCGTCGTTTGCACTGCGGCACTAAAACGATACCCGAAGTATAAGTTTTCATCTTCAGATATTCTTTGAACTCCAAATGATGAATGTAAAACTACTGAGTGTGAAGGGCCACAAATGGGTAGCAATGTACACTTTACTAAAGCATAGCTGGACTTTTTGAAGTCAAGTCTTAAGTCCTGCTTTATGATTTTTTGTGCTTTGCCACTTCCTCAAGCGAACGGTGAGAACACACCTAATAGTTATCTTCCAACATAATCATTATGATCAGGACCGATTCAATTTTGTAGGCTCTCACATTGCTTTATTAGATAAACTGCTTCGGCTTTGCCAAAATTTGCGTGTTGTGTTAATTGAATATATTTTACTTTTTCCTTACAACAAATTCAAGCTATAAAACACTGAAGTAACTCTGTCCACTGAACAAATACTGAAGTATAGCCTTGGAAACCACCAGATTTGATATATTAGTTCGAATGAACGCTCTAAAGGGACCTTTCATAATATCCACGCTCGCTAACTAATTGCCTGCTTCAGTGCCCATCTACTGCTTCGAGTGGCTCAGCCAGTAAGCTTCCTTAACAGAGCCCAGAACGTGAATCAAACAGAACGGCTCAGTTAAAAGCACATCCTTTCTAAAAGCATTTCACCCCATACAAACACTTCCCTAAATAAGCTAAGTCATGATGAAAATTAGGCGTACGTGACTCTCGTTTCGGTTTTTCCAGATGGTGACGCCCCTGTAACGAAATCTGCCAGAGCATTATTACTCTGTGTCGCACCTTCGGCACAGCAGTGGCCTGCATGTGAAAAACATCGAATGTGCTCAAATAGCAAAGAACACCAACTCTTTTTATCCTTTTTTCCGACAACTCTCTGCACGTGAGAGCGTTACGACGCCTCCCAATTTTCTCAGGCGCTACCGGGTTTTACGATGCTGGTCCACGGTAGCCGCACACGGGAGGCGGAGCCGATTTCCCAGAGGCGCCAGCCCCGACGAAACCCATTCCACTAGTGCTCTTCCTTACTTGAGACTTTAGGCTTCTGACATTCTGAGATGGCGCTCGAGGTGCCGGGTCAGCACCTGGAGCGCCAAGAGAAATACAACGAATAAATAAAACGAGACCCAGCTTGTAATTGAGGAATGTGAGCCGGAGAAGAATGGATCGTTTTGGTTTACAACCCTGAAACGTGCTCCTGCTCCGGTTTGCGTTGGTGTGATGGCACCTCTCTGCGTCTGCCGTGTCTTCTTTTACAGCGGGGTGCCACTTTGTTTCGCCGGGCGAGTTTCGCTGCTGCTTTTATAGCTCCCACATCCCACGTCGTGGATGCCTCAGGGCGCTTAAAATTGACGATAGTGCGCAACCCAAAGAGATTGCACCAATTCCACCACCACTTTTGTTTATAGGCTCACAATGTTCTGAGGCGGACACCTATTGCTTTTTTTTTAGCCCTAGGGTCTCTGTCAGCTCGCCGGCAAGTCAGGAGGCATTTTATGTGCACAGCCGTAATCTGGATAAGACGGGGAGAGTGGTGTTTCTTTTGGGGACTTACCATAACTTCCAAAGTTTTTCGCGTCTCTGACCCATGCTCTTTTGGCAGGGCCTTTCACTGCTAGCTATATGCTTAAAAAGGGACACTGTGCACACTCGTTTTACTAGCATAAAAAACATAAAATACTGAAAAAATTACCGTGGAACGGGTTCTACAAAGTGTGCTCCTAAAGAATGTCAGATCGTTCAGGAGAAAGAAAAATTCCGCTATCATGACTAAGGCATTATATGCCAGTTAATGACCCGCGCAAGGATTCTAGTGCAGCAATCCGGCTGAAGAAAATGTTTAGCAGACGGGATATTTCAAGGAGAGAGCCATGAGAACCTATAAGATATCTCTGAGTGTGATCCGGACTCAAGACATGCGGCACTATGTAGAGGCGAATTCTACTGCATATCTGTGGGCAGGTCTTGTCTGTCCATTGCAACATTTACACACCTGTCAACTATGAACTCAGCCATTCTAGCTACATAAAAAATATTCGCGACCATATTTTGCTGTTGGAAAATTAGGTTCAGAAAAGAACTATTTATTCAGTCAGTATGACGGCGTCTCTTACAGCCCCTTCCGGCACCGTTCAAGGGTGAAGCCGCAATGTACTAAGAGCATCACTAACATTTTGGTGCCTTAATTTTCATTATTGTTAATTACATATTTATTTAAATAATTATATTATTACCCCTACAGTGGATGACTGACAGTTCGTACGAACCCGCTCTGATGACACGCTCTGTTAACAGGTCATGTACACGCCACTGATAAGATGATAAGACAAGAAATGCTTTTGCATAAAAATTCGGTGAAGCACCGACACGCGTTAAGAAAGGGGCAACCTCGTCAGGTGATTGATCCTGGTCTAAAAATTATCAGATCACTGCGGCACCCGCATTGCGCAAATGCGTAAGCATTGACGCCTCTTCGCCCCTCTTTGCTTAAATGAATCAAGTTCCATCATTGCCCAATTTTAATTTTGAAACATGGCGCCATGCTTCGTTTTCAAATTTGGCGGCACGCTTCGCTCCGTACACACTTGCGGTTTTTAAAATTTTATGCCATGCTTTACCTCCGCCCACTTCCGGTATTTTCAAATTTGGAGCCACTTTTGCTCCAGCCCCGCCCAATTTTTGGACATTTTTGGCTCTGAATAATTACCTGATTACCCCACCTGCATGTCATGAGTTCTCCTGTGAGATTGTTTGATGCTCTATCTAATGCAACAATTCTTTTTCTTATATTGAATTCGTTCGAACGTCATCCTGATTACAAGCTCGTGATGACACGAAACCGCAAACATAGCCATACAATGCTTACTCATTAATAAGCTCTAAGAACCAAAGCGCTCTGCTCCCAGCAATCGCAGCAACGCACTGTGCATGTTTCTAGGATGCATTTCCGCACGCAAAAAATTATGGTATATACTTAGCGTTGAGAACCAGCGGCTTCAGGGTAGAAAAGCAATACGCGGGAGCGAGAACCAGGAGAATAAGAACATAGGATGGACGCGACAGAAACCACGATAAAAAGAAGTTTGTCGTCTCGATGAAATAAGATGAAGAAGAGGGTAAGAAAGCGAAAAAAAGATTATACTTGAGGAGAAGAAGAAGAAAAAAAGATTCGTGGGCAATATCGCCCGGCAGCCCGAACGCCAGGACAGAGCAACAGCTGGACAGAGCGCGCAAAAAAGAGAAACGCAGCTGACAGGCACAGGAACTGGATTGGCGCTACCTGAAGCACAATAAAATTAAGTTAGCCGCATACATGAAAGAAGAGAGAAACATCAGGGTCATAAAAAGAAAAAGAAGACTCGTGGGACAATAATGAAAGTCGGGGGATACCATGGCTCCGCCTTAAAGCTATAACGCGATCGTGTAAATGAGTCGCTTCAGCGGCCTGGTGTCCTATTCGCATATTACTTCGCAGACGCGGACTCTGTTCTTTGTCTACCTTTTTATTACTTTTCGTTTTCATTATTTATAATTATTTTATTGATTTTAAACTTTCTAACTATTTTTTTTATTCACCATAAGACACACAAGGTCTCCCCTTAACCGGGTCCATCGAACGAGCTAAGGGGCTGTTTTTGCGCCGGTCAGTGAACTGAAACTGGTGTCAGCAGCCAGAGACTATTAATCATTGCTTTGCGTTCTGTCGTAATGCTTTGCTGCTTTGGGACAGTCTTCAAATTACTCTCAAAAAGCAGATTAAGATCACACCCTATACTGTAAGATTTTTGCCTAACATGGAAGGTTCTTAATAATCATTTGATTTTTTCCCGCTCTTGGGCCTATCTGCCCTCCGAAAAACGGCATAATACATTACCACACAAATCCGCCACATTTATCGATGTCTCTGCTCACAGAGCAGTGTGCTTTTCTGCGGGAGGCATATTCTGCGCAAGATCTACCTCCAGCCTGGCTGCCTTTACTCGATGCATATATGTGTATGCCGGTTTTTGATGCGCTGGCAGAGTGGTAAGAGGGTGCTGGTGTGATTACTATGTATGACAGGTTCGCGGGATTCGGCCTGGTTAGGTAAGGCTAGAATTCCGTCAGTGTTGTTTTAGTTTCATGCAGTAAAGGCAAAAAAGTGCCTAAGTAGCCTAGGGGCAGCGCGTTTGACTCGTGACCAAAGAGTCCCGGGCTCGATTACCATTTCATCATTTCATCCCAATTTTCTTTTCTGCGAAAGTAATATAGTATACATTGGTAAATGTAATAATCACGTTTCATTTATGTTGCAAGCAGTTTACAGCATGTTTTAACCTATTTCAATTCCAGCTGATAGCTGTACAGAGCTTAAAAACAAAAACAAAAAACGCAGGCATGAAATATAGGTGCTTCACGAGCGCTACATGAACCACAACAAAAATACGTTAGACACGTCGATGACAAAAAAATGTGTTAGAGTTTGAACAAAGTTAAACCAAGTAGACGTGAGAAATCATGTGTTAACTCTTCGCCTCTTCTTCCTGGCATCTACATGAGAATGCAACCGCATTTCTCGCTCTTCATCCTCACACCCTCTCTTCACTCGTCGGCAGCTGGCGTGAAGCCCTCCTCCCATTGGCTGCAGCTGGCGCGACGCTCCTTCGAACTTGCCCAAGCTTTCACGAGTTACTCCGAGGCTTCACACAATATACTTGGTTGCGTTTGACCCCGTCAAGTAATGCGGTCGCACCAAGAACAGCAATAATGAGTGGTCAAAAGTGGTTAAAGGGCCAGAAGAGCAGCTTAAGCTTGTTGGTTTTCAATCGGGAAGTTAACTGCTGAGATAAAAGTAGAAGACACGAGACGAAGACACATCTTTTCTTCGTCTCGTGTCCTCGTCTTATTTTTGAGCTGTTGACTTCGGCATATTAATTGGACTGTTTGGCACGGTGCCATGTGCAACAGAACAAAGCAACATCGAGCCAGAGCTTCCTCCGTGGCGAAGGGACAATGACAGCGGCGTCTTTTAGATCTATTACAGTTGCGTGCGCCTGATGCTTCCGGAAGCACGTCCATTCTCATCCAAGAGCAGCTGCCAACTCACGCGAGGCCGTCGCACATTGAGTTCTCTTTCGCTATTGTACCGTCCAAAGCAGCCACTCGTTTGAATTTTCTCTTGCTCATGTGGGTGCCGCGTGCTCTTGGATTTTGGGCTGACCTGCGCCCGGGGAAAGGTTGATGACGCTGACATTCAAAGCACTGAGTGAGAGACTGGCAGCTCTGCACAAGGAATGTTCGGCTGCAGCAGTGGCTTAGAGTTCTTATGCAATGGCCAGCGAAGCTGATCTATAAATAGCAACTAACGTTGTATAGCAGAGGCGTCTTCACCTTATACTTCAGCCATGCCATTATCACGGCTTCCGACACTCGGCCATTGTAGAAGGTTCGGTGGAGGTTGAGCTCTCGCTTAGAAGTTGACGTTGATCACTTGTTCGCCGTCCTGGGCTTACCACCACACATGAAAAAAAAATTATTTTGCAAAAGTAATTGAAGTACATTACGCATTTCTCCAAAATCGCGCAAGAGCAATTCAATGATGTTAACAATTCCGGCGCACAATAAGTGATGTCATTACGTTCTAAACACCTTAAAATACTATTAGTGTTTTAAACAGCAAAAACTGATTCTTTGCCTTTTTGGCTACGCTCACAGTTATCCAGCTCCAAAATACACATTTTTCATCGAAAGAAACTTGGCCGACGCCTAACGAACCCTTAAGAGTACAATGTGGTACATCTGAAGATCCCTCCTACGCAAGTACCACCTTCTCTTTCATAGATTCATGGACCGCGGGGAGTCCTCATACCACTACTGGCGCAGTGGTGCAGCAGCGGTTTAGCAATGAGCCACAGCGCCATCAGGTGGCTGTTCTATAAAGAAAGCCCCTGTGAGGCTTGTGAGACAAAGGTTGCCCTTCCCGAGTTCCCGTAATGCACATATTTTCACACATATTGAGCTGCAATGCTTCCTATCTCTCGACCAATGAGCCGATGCGCAATGCCACGGTGGACAAGTGACAGCTGCGTTGAATTTATTGCAATTCAATTCGATGCCATCTGGAATCGCGGCCAGGATTCCAGCAACACAGTGAGCAGGTGGGCCACTTACTTTTACGTGACATGGAGAGACACGGACGCTGGCTTCTTTCATGAAGGAAAGCTTTAATGCTATCTCATTAAAATTTGGTTTAAATATTTCCTTCCTTCCTTTCGTCTACATTATAAAAGCTCTATTTTCTGTCAGAGAACCCGGTGGACTATCACTATAGATGTGAGCTTCTGTTTCTCCTCAGTGTCTTTTTAAAAGACAAAAAATTACCTCTACTAGCCAGATGAAGCCTAGAGGCTTGGTATTCAGGCTGCATTGAGCCACAATTTTTAATAGCAGCTCGTGATTTGCGAGGCTTGTGAGCTCGCATTTTGTCATGAAGCAGCAACGCACGTTCTGACAAGTTCTAACACCGTTTCGTTTTTATTTTTTCATGTAATTTCTTCATTACTGAAGCAAAAGTGTATATTTTTATTGCTTTCTTTTTTCGCATGAATTGTGGAAAAGAGAGGCCTTCTGTAATCACGTGAACTGCAATCGTGATGTCTTCCGCTGACTGCTGCATGCGAAGTTTCTTCGCAGTTTATGACTCTTTCTAAACCAATTGTATGGACTCCTATTTGGTCTTCTGATAATTGTCGTGGATCCATGTTCCATCTCCAGTGACAGTTTTAAGAACAAACGCCTACTAGATACAGTTTTAAGAACAAACGCCTACTAGATTTACTTTAGACATGTCTGATTATCATAGCTGAACTAGTGGAACCTTTCTTTTTATTGGTGTTGTGTGAACACTCGTAGCATACATCAGGAGCAAACCATTAACATCAAAACATCGTGATTATTATTAGGAGTCCTTGAAAATTGAAATGCCTAATTCATGAGCTATAATAATAATAATTGGTTTTTTGGGGGGGTAAGGAAATGGCGCAGTATCTGTCTCATTTATCGTTGGACACCTGAACCGCGCCGTAAGGGAAGGGATAAAGGAGGGAGTGAAAGAAGAAAGGAAGAGAGAGGTGCCGTAGTGGAGGGCTCCGGAATAATTTCGACCACCTGGGGATCTTTAACGTGCACTGACATCGCACAGCACACGGGCGCCTTACCGTTTTTCCTCCATAAAAACGCAGCCGCCGCGGTCGGGGTCGAACCCGGGAACTCCGGATCAGTAGTCGAGCGCCCTAACCACTGAGCCACCGCGGCGGGTTTATGTTATCGGCATATTGCTTTTAACCAAATTCAAAGCATAGTTTTTACACTTGTGCTAGTGAGACATTGGTTTGTATTATCAGAGCTGCTCGGTTATGTTGTCGGCATATTGTTTTTAACCGAACAGTTCTGGTAATACAAACCAATGTCTCATGAGCACAGGTGTAAAACTATGCTTTGCATTTGGTGCCATTGTTAATTTGTTGGCGATAATTATCATGGTTAGAGAATTGTAGACAAGAGTTCTCTGATCAAATTCATGCGCATGCATGAGCCAGAGGAAGCAGGAACAGCTATAAAATTCAATTAGACTTGACGATCATACAAGACGATGGGGTCCACTTTAAGGCACATTTCCTCTGAATGTGCTTTCGCCGGTCACCGTTAACAGGGATCACGTTCAACAGATATCCTGCCTGTTGAAACCCCTTAAACCAAACATTTCACAGAATTTTTGTCTTTTTATTTCTTTTTCACCCAAAAAGTTTTCTCGCGACGCAGCTTCCGATAACTTCACTATCTTTGTAGACCCAGAATGTAGCCCATCTGCAATCTGTAAAAGCAAGCTCGGCTGCATGACCCTGGTAGTAGTTAACTGCTACAGACAACTTGTTAAACCCACCTGCCCTCTCACCAGGCGACTTTAAATATTTCTGCATTGTTGTACCCTGAGTGTTTTCGTGATTCCGCACCAACAAATTATTGTCGTCTCATGCAGCTTTTTCTTCTCCTTGCCTTCCTATGAGATCACTGAAACGCATTTAGAAAACATTTTCGTGCCTAAAAACTTTTTAAAATGCACCGATTGATATCCTTGGTTGCCGACGAAGGAGTACTGTGTGTGATAAAGTGGCTACGTTAGGCGGCAAGTAGTTCGATTTGATTTACACGCGTATAGAGCATCAAACGTCTAGCTTTGAGGTTGTTACTACCACCGATTCCTACCCGCTACTTGGTCTCAAATATCGCATCATCAGCTTCTGAAACTATGGCGGGTATTTATAGAAACCGTTACAAGTTGCATATACTTCAGCAAGAAAACCGGCGACATTCCATCCTGCGACAACAAATCCGAACTCGACATGCAAGTTCAGGAAATTGAGATGCAGGCAAACTGCCGCATTGTGTGTTATGCGTGAATGTTAGTTACCGTAATAAAAACTCTATGAGCATGATAAATAAACCCAAGAATCCGTCAGAATATCTTAATTTTACATTAATTTTGCTTTATGTGAACGGTTTCATGCAATATATGAAACTGACTGCATTTTGAGAGTCACCTTGTCCATTGCAGCTGAGGGCTTCTTAGAGGTAAACCTGAGGAGGAGAGAAACTGAACATTCAGATTTACATTGGTTTGAAAAGCAAGCATCTTCACGTCTAAGCTAATCAGAACTCAGAGCGCCAGCGAATAGCACGAAGTAGAGGTCATTGGGAGAGACAATTGTCCTCGATTATAATATATTCTCTTGATTATGATCATGTCAATGAAACACAACTTTAGCAATATATATAGCGTACAAAATGTTAGGGGTCTATAGGCTCAAGGACGTTTTATTTAGTAATGCAATCGACCTTTGTTGGACAGAAAGAACAAAAGTACTTTTTTAACTGAATACATTATCTCCCAAAGAAACCTCTTTTCTCTGAACTGTAGGAGAAAAGAAAAGCATGTGTTTGCATCAAAAGCGTGTAAAGCATTAAAAAGGATACACTTGAGAGATTTTAAAGCCTCCTCTTAGTTATCGAAACGCGCTTCGCTTTTAACGGCACCATTAGGATGCGGTCAGGAATTCAAACTTTCCCTTCATATTATCTCTGTGACGGCGCTTGCTGTACTGAAGTAATCGTTTCAGCTGTATACTCATCAAGTCCTATGCTTGAAAGGCGCTTTTAGCTTAGTACCTGCATAAATGCTAGAGTGCCATGTTATGCACTCTGTTGGTCCAACAAACCGGGGTTTGGCTGGCTGGAACTAAGCTGCGAGTCTCTCACGAAGGCACTTATGTTAATGTAAAACAGTTTGCCCTTGGCAAACAAGAATTAGAAGCTCTCTGCTCAATGTGTATAAGCACTCAGATAAAGGTGTTTCAGAATACATTGTGTCTGCAGCGACCGGCTGCGTCAAAGCCATTAGCCCTGCTCTCTCCTTTTCCCGTTCCCCTTTCCTGTACTTTCAACGTGACCCCTGGGAGCGTTGTACATTGATGCGCCACTTAGGTAGTCCTGAACTCAGCTCTCCTCTCTTTTATCAGCGCTGGCAAGCTACGAACAAGGCACTGGAAACTGTTCAAAGGTCATTGCTGAGTAGGTCGAAGGACGCATGGGTGCATATAGGGATGTTAGAGAACATTTCATTGGAAACGCTATTTTGATGTTCTGTCCGGGAAATTTTTGCATTTTTAAGGAATATTTAGAGCAAAATTTGCGTCTATGAAGGAATCTTCATACACGTTCCGGGAGCACTAAAAATCGAAGGTATCACTTCTTCCAAATTTCTGGAGCTTCCTCATAGCAGCGTAGAAAAAGGGGTAACCATGGGATATATTGGTCTACTGCAGGAATTTTTCGGTTGGCAGCATAAAACAACTTTAAAACTACTGATGACGCAGGAAATTCCAAAAACGTATTACCTCTTTTTTGAGCAAGGACACTGCATTCGTCTGGTTCTTTTTCTTCTGTTTTGTTTGGGACACTCAACGTCTGTCCTTATTATTATTCATTGAATTAAAAAAACTGCTGTTTGTTGTGCGTAATAAAAACGCCAACACTCACTAAAACTATAGCGTAGTTGGTAGAGCACAGTGGGCGGCATAAGGAATGGTCTAGATATTCAATTAACAACGCGAGCAAAAGAGCAGTCTGGAAGAGAGTTCCAATTTTTACATCTTTATGAAAAGTAATTAAATAAAAGCAATTATTCGGTTTAGCCGATAACCAGATTGACATATTTTTGCGATTCCTTGATGTTTACTTGGGTTTGATTTCAAAGTAGTAATATTTGTTTGTTTTTAGAACGGTGTTAATGATGGGGCGAAGGGACTTTCTATACTTCGTCCTCGTTTCTAGCATCGGTAGCGGAGCTAGTTTACAAAGTGGCGTTGAATTATGAATGCCGCGGTATTTATTAAAGATAAACCTTGCTGCGAGACGCTCGATCAATAAGGTTGGGAAAGTTTATTGGTGTGTGAAGATCCCATATTGTTTTTTTTTCTTATTCAATTAACGGTCTAACGCGGGTTTTGTAAGCAAGGCATTTATCATATGCAGTCTCAGCGCGAGGTCTAACGAGGAATTTGTATGCGAGGAACTCATCCTAAGGAGTCTCATGTGCTTTTAAAAAAAGACATTTCTCTGTGCTTTCCTTTGTACCGATGAGTATTGGCTTTCTTAATATATATGCCATAACGAGCCCCTTATTTCTCTTCCTTTGTCTATCACTGGAAGTGCGCTGCCAGAAATATCGCTGCTGTTAACCGTGGCTTAAGTAAACCGGCTACTTTACATTCTTCAACCGCTGCTTACGGCGTCTAATTACTTGCTGGGATGTGTGTCGCATTCACTGTTGCTTCTGGTGAATTAAATGCATCAGGTGACACTACTGTCAATCAAATACTGCTTGGAAATCGTTTTATCGTGAGCGGCTTCTTTGCATTTTTTACCTCATCTCTATATTCCTGACTGACGTAGAAAAGCTATGCGGTAATCTTCAGTGGGCCAGCTGCCACATTCGTGGAAGGTGAGAGGGTTTGAAAACAACTTTCGCGTACTGACGAAATATGGCCTGTCATTTAAGCCTTCCGTGCGACATCGTACGCGTATCATCAAATTTCTCTTCAAAAATCTATAAATGCTCCATTTCTCAACTCTGGCCATTATCAAAATCAATGTGGGGCTTTTCCAGTGGCTCGGAGCATATAAAGAAGGGAAATAACAACGCGACTCGTATAAAAGAGTGCGGCGAAAGAACACGTAGCGCTGTTATTAACAGTGCGCAGTAATTTGCTCTCTAGTGCCTACGTTTTGATTATTAATTAATATAAGGCGTTGTTATTCAAGATTTGGTACACATACTTTTCACGGTGAGCAGGGCCATAGGTTGCCAGTGGTCTGCGAGTTGTGTAGTGTTCGCCTTTAGTCAGCAGCGTCTCCCACGTCGCGGCTCTTAGTTTTTTAAGATATAGTTTTATTCATATAACTAGCTCTTAAGCCCGACATCCCGAGTACTTGAAGCATTTATTTTTGTGGGGCAGACGGTTTCGCGAAGCTAAATTACTTCTCTATATAACCTTCTAAAGGCGAGTAGATCTATATAGGCTAAGTGTTTTAGCACACTTCATGAGGGGAAAAAAATGAGGAAAAAAGTTATGGCACCACAATTTGGTAGGCGCTCCACAGTTTGCTTATTGCGTTGCGTTGGGTATTATGGCCCATAGGCAACCAAGGCTATAATGCGCCAAGCTCAGCGCAGTTTGCTTAAAAATACTATCGAATGACACTATTTTGTATGAGCAGGATATTGCAATTACCTACAATAGAATATGAGAACCCCGAAGAATACGTTGAAGATGTATCCCGCTTCTCGTGCATACAAAATTTGGGCACGACAAAGACCATCTTTCACAGGCTGAAAACAAAATTACAATATCATGCAAATAGACCCACAACAAAACACGTTAAAGGTTTATGATTGAGAACGAAGTTTTATGATATTTATGAACTTTAGTTTTATGAACTTCAGGGGCATGCCAGCGGTGCACCTCCTAACAGACTGATGGATGCGCTTAAAAATGCCTGCTGCTATCTCCGGCTATCTTGGGAATTCAACTGTGTTATTTAAAAGCGTCCGGCCCGTTGCCGAGGAGGGCCAGCTTAAATCGACTGAACGACTCTGGGAAAAATATGACTGGCTGGGCGAAAGTGGAATGTGTCCATCACAGCGAAGGCTAAGCATAGGACGCTGCCTAGCTAGAAATTCTGGCATTTCGGCGTCAGCTGAATTTTTACCTCTTCCCTCATCTTTGTCTGTAGTGGTTCTGTACGAGTTATGACCGCAGACGGAGACCATATGTGGCTGCGCTGTTGTGATATATGGGAAGGCGCCGATCGATAGTTCGCCCTGAAGTCTTCATTTAGGGTTGGGTGTTTATGTGCGCCTGCTTCTCTGTGCGTGCGCGCATGAGTGAGCGTCGGTGCGAGTAGGCTTGCTTGGCAGCGTTTCTGTGTACGCTTCTGCCTTCGTCTTCGTTGTTTACGCGTGCCTGGGTTTCCAATCTAAGTTACTGGCGTGCCCTTACCTTCCTGCGGGCGCAGCCATTAGATTCTGGGGCTCCTGCGTGCTTCTGCGAGTTTACACCTGCAATAGCTGGTGAGTGGAGGGGTGGGTTGAATCAAAATTGTGACTATATACGTTTCTGTATGTGTGAGGTCGCCTTGAAGTCGCTTCGTGGTGAACGAACAATATTACTTCTGCCTCAGCAAAAGTCCGAATTATTAGGGCTTTTAAATGCCTCTCACATTGAGATAAAGATGTGATAAAAAAATAAACCATAAGAAATCTGTTTCTTAACCTGTCTGCCTGGCACATTAAAATGTTGCGTTAATATTACGTAACATAACATCGGCGTTATAACCAGACATTTTCTGTGGAGAACTGCAGATTTGCTGTCTACAGTAGACAAATAAAAATTAGTTTTGCCATATTTCAAGTTTACGAAAAACAGCTGTACTTACATACATATGATCAAGAGCTACAGTCGCCTATAGCAGAGAACATAGAGTAAAAACAGTGTTAATATCGCCTGGTAGAACCAGGCAGAGGCATGGTAATCGGCCCTACGTATATTATTATTTCTACAAAATTTCCAAGATACCAAATTTATCTCATTTATTAAAGGACATGAAAGCAAGTATTTCTCAGCATTCAAACCGCCACGGTGGATCAGCGTACGTAGAAATACGTGGAATCGATCCCGGAAGCGGCAGCCGCGTTGCGATGGAGGCGGAATACAAGACGCCCGTGTGCTGTGCAGTATCAGCGTACGTTAAAGAAACAATGACATTGAGGATAAAAAATAAAGTTTTTCTGCATCAACAGATTACTGCAACCGAGTCAGAACGAGACAACTCTTGCCAAGAACAGAGCTTATATAAGCTAGAAAACACCAGAAAATGTAGTGCAGAGTGCAGGTGGCGCCACCTCCTCACGTTTTCGAAAGTAAACTGCGAGCGCCCACACGGAATTTTTGTGCAGATCCCGGAGGCTACGTTACATCACAATGCACTCCAACACGGCGGTAAGCAGTCCTTCTCGCTGCAGACGACACGAGTTTGAATCGAATGGGGCCGAAATTTTTTTATTCAGAATTTTTTCAGCAACAAATACGGTTTCTCCTGTCAGAAAAGTGTTAACACTGCCAGAAAGAGCAAGAAAAGCAATTTTTACTCCAACCAATATTTCGATGAAGCTGTCGTCACTGTCAATTCGAAGAATGCCAGGAGGTCTAAATTAATGTGGTTCCCTCCAGTATTGCGTCTCTTAGAGCCCACGTTGCTTTGGGAGTTAAGCCCTATATAACAAACAATTATCCTTATTCAATATATTCAGCTTGAAAAGCATTCACATAAAGGAAATCTCGAGAAGCAGCTAATCCGATCAGTTTGGATATAAGCGCTGAGAATTGGTGCCTGTCATTCCGCAAAATATTTCAGCCGCACAACAGCGCCTCTCCGCATGGCACGGTGATCTGTCCGCGGTACCTTCAGCTGCCCGTGGAGTACCTGGCACCATGTATGGAGGCTTCTTGTAACAAAACGTGCCAAGCAAGTTCATCGTAATTATAAAGGTCAAAAACTAGGGAGGGAGCGTCCCGCAAAAACCTTGATGCCTAGTCGTAAAAAATAAAAAGAACAGAGTCGGTCCCCCCGTGATCACACCATGTGACAGCGTGCGGTGTGCGGTAATATCAACGCTGCGCGTGCGCATGCGCCGATCAGCGCTGTAAACTGAGTACACCAACCTTCTTGCTGTAGACGCCCGCGCCATGGGCCGCGCAGACGCGCGCACTAAAACCTAGCAACACCATGACATTACCGACTCACTCGGAGAGCAAAACAGGGGAAGGCAGGGGATTCTTGAGCACTTGGCTTGCTAAGGTTGGCCGCGTACCGTCAGGCTTCCTCCTGAGTTTTTTTTCTCCATCATCGTAATCCGGTAAATTACTTTGTAATTTTGAATGTTGGTAGTTTTGTTATAAATGTGCCGTAACTAACGAATATTGACAATATACAGTGCTTGAAGAGAAAGATAAGAACTGCAAGCGGGGACAATATTCGCCAGCGTAGGAAGAGGTGGCATGTTTAGGGTCCGTAGCTTCCTCTCCATCGCAAGAAAAAGTTATCGCTGAGTACAGAAAATTGCATCCGGTAGTCTTTCTGTCTGGCGTAGGCATTCTTTAAACGACCATGCTGCTCTGCAACAGAGAGACCTTAGGTGTGGCAGCGAAGGCTACTCTGCACACGATGGGGTTGAACAACCGAGTCGATGGCAGTCAAGAAGGAACCTCGCATACAATCACTGCAGTGAGCCTGCCAAAGAGGAGAAGACGCGTAAAAAGAATATCGAAGGACATAGCACACTTATCTAAGCAACGGCTTCAGATGAGCAGGTAATATTTTGAGGATACATTGGAATACAATGCGGCATATAGCACTATCTCCACCCGAGTCGTTGCTTACAACGTGTTCACCAAATGTTTAGTTCTTAACGATGGTCTTTCATTCATAATTTTTATTCTTGAAAAACAAGTTCGTAATATTAAAAAGCGGGAATGGTTGATTGCATGTGCATTTCAAATGCCAGATCAGTGGAGTTGAATTAGGTATTAAAACTTATTTTGTTTCATGGTCAGTTAAAAATGATAAATATAAACTGTTCACTCTGTCTTTTGATTCATTTTGATAACGAGTGATGTGCTGAGCTCACACAATAGGACCTACATTAAAAACGCTTGATTTGCATCAATCCTTCGTAATGAGATACGGCAGGTTACATTAAAGATAAAGAGGCAAAATAAGCACGCGTATTCATAGTCAAAAGATTGCAATTTGGTCAATGTTATCGCCATCCTGCAGGAAAGAGCTGCCTTCAATTTTTCGCTGAAGCCTTAGGAGAGAGTGCTCAGCGCTCAAGGTTTCCCCATTTTTGTTGTTTGTGGTAACGAAACGGATGAAGTTGGCTGATAAAAATTTAAAGGGCCTGAGAGACGATGCTTGCATATAAATGGCGCCTCGCTTTTGAGAATGAGAAACGACCACAAATTTTTATTCCAGCGGCGTGTTGTTTAATTTTGCAAGGAGACAAGAAAACGCAGGCTGATGGCGCTTCCTGATCAATTATGTTAAAGTTCAGCGACCTTTTTCTCAATGGCTGATTGATGCCTCCCTCAATGTTATAGACACATGCATTCAGTGGTTTTTCTCCGGGCCCTAACGTTCTTTGAAGCTTTACATTCATAGTAGGAGGGAAAAAAAATAACTTCTCGGGCTTTACACCAAACGCTTTACATCACTTGCAACTGAGGCAAGAAGGAAGGTCGTAGTGAGACAAAAAGGAAACTGAGGCAGTTGCGTTTAAGCCACAACCATAACGCGAGATCGAATGCATCCAACAGAACGCGAATTCAAATGTCGACCATTTTAGAAAGCATGTCTACGATGTGCAAAAAGGCAAGGAATATTACGGCGCCATGCAGTCTAAAGAGTGGATCTCGTAATGATTTCAAAACGTATTGCAGATGCTAATTGCCTGGCAAAAAAATTCTCTAAGTAGAGAGTGGACAAACGTAACGTATATTGCATTTATCGCCTAGTACCTCTCTAAAAAGGTGTAAGTGCTCTGTCATTGAATTCTTACAATTGCTCGAAAGTATTTACATGCACCTAAATTACGATTAGAAAGCCGATTTGAACATATATAGTGATTTCGTGAAAATTTGCAAATTCAAGAACCGAAGTCATTTAGTATAATACGTTCATAAACTCAACTGACCGAAAACACCTACCAAGCTATCTCCGTTTTCGGCAGTACTCCTGGCATTGAGTGAGCAAAGCAACCAAAAGAATTCCAAACAAAGGTCATGCCATATACAAGGTTGTTGCTTCTTTTTTTTTTCTAGCAGCCATTGCATATTCGTTGTCATCAATTTAATCGGTATGATTCAAGACTTTAATGCCATTTTCGTAGAAGAAATCAGAACGATATCAGCGCTCCGTGTTGGTCTTATAAATGCCGCTAGACTATATTTAACGGTGTCCGGGAATCCTGAATCGCAAGCATACGTGTACGAAATCGTTCGACATGCAAACCATACTAGGCCAGGAAATTGCCCACTTTATTCTTCACTTGGGGATTATATTTTCTGTAAAAAGCAATTAATCTTCGCTTCGGTCTATGTCCAAGAAAATAAACACCTCTAATTTATTGGGGATTGATAGCACGATTCGAGGAAAACCTCCTTGCCTTAAAATACAATTATAAGTGAGGTATTAAGATTGAGTATATTTTTATTCACGCCCAGCAATGAAAAGAGAAAAAGGACTAAAATCATTTTGTGTGCGCAAAAGCAAAGCTGCATCCTCATTCTACATATTCCTGCTCTGCTGTGTCTGTCTCTCCACTTCGAAGGCACTCAGATAATAAACATATTCATAAAACGTAAAATTCTTCAGTTTGTCGGTCCTACCTCTGAAAACAAGATTTCGGCAGCACATGCACACCAAGCCACGGGCCATTAAATGCGTGTGCGATGCCACGTCATTATACCGCGGGAGCAACCCTTTTGCAAGGTTGTTCCTAGCTACTCACACCGGGGATGGTCGTCACTCTTGAAGCTCGTCCGAGCAGCTTCCGAGAAATCTTAGGGCGCCCTTTTTATCGCGCTGCTCTCATTTCCACGCTGCGGACAGTAATTACGACAGCTCATGGCCTCTCGTTTAGAAGACCACCAAGTGAGTGCAATGCCGAGTTGAAACCGAGATAAACATAGCCACGGTGCACTCGTGGGACGCGCTAATGGTCGCCCCTTTGTAAAGCTCTCCACTTCCAAAGCGGCGTTATCTGAGCCCTTGCGCGCGGCTCGTCCACTCCCATCCGTTTGTTTTTCCTACACATAGGCCGAGACAACCCATGCAGCAACACCACAGAAACAGATGCGACTGGCCGCATAAGTACATCCCGCCTCTACTGCTAAAACACGAGAATGTTGCCGCTATGATGCTCTTGTTTAGAATGCGCATAACTGTCTCCTCGGATAAATTCGGCGTCAACACAGTTTAGACCAAACAGTTTTTGTAAAAATTTGCAAACTATTACAGCTGGCCCAAAACACGAGGTTTTGAAAGTTTTAAAAGCCCATTACTGTGACTTAGCCGCTTAGTTAGAGAAGTTTCCTGCATTGAATACAGGATGCTGGAGTTGACAGCACGGTCTGAATCTGCCTTGTAGCAGGAAATACATAAGCTGTGCCGAATTCCTTTCAATGGCGCATTACTTCAGCGCATATGGTGGAAATTAATTCTTTTTTCTTGTAACTTCCAGAACATTGCACGGAACACGCATGGATCAGATGTTCTTCTGTATTATAACCGTCAGGGATGTGTGCAAGCGCGCTGTTTAATAGCTGTGCCGTTAGCTTGACATCAGTTAGACTATGCTGTCGCGCAGCTGCAATTTCAATGCGAAATAAAAAATTCATCCCACATTCTTTACACAAGCATAAATAATCTATAAGACCTCATGCCTCTCTAAAAATTATTCTTAAGTTCATCACCATTAAAGCGTTTCTTCAGGGAGTTGACGCAGGTTCTTCATGGCTGCATTTACCACACAGTGATGCCCGGGAGGAAATTAGCAGGTCGACTTCCAAAGCAACATCGCCATGCTAAGCGCTTGGGGCTCCGTAGAGCCAACTATCCGAGAAAACACCGGCTTCTCTTACGGCACGTGGCTGCTCTCACAGCACGTGGCTCCTCTTACGGCACGTGGCTGCCGAGGTAACACGCTTGCTCCTAAACCATGCAGTGCGGCTGGCTTTCTGCCCCGCGAACTTCTAGAGACAAGGAGAGCCTGTCTGTTTACATTAGTAAGACGAGCTTTGGGTAAAGTTGGTTGCTTAGCTTCGACATAACTGCAGCGCGAAAAAAAGACAAGAACAATATAAGGAAAACCCTATTCACGACACGAAAAATCTTGTCTTTTTACGCTTTGCCATTTTGGAGTACCAGGCCTAATATAAAAGCCCCATTATATGGCTCGAGGAAAAACCATCCGACCAAAGAATTTTTTTTTTTTGTGAAACAGCATGTATAAGAAATTTGAAACTCAAACACGAAGAGACGCGGCAGGCTGTTTTGCCGGAAGATGCTTGAGAAAAAATGAAAGCTGCATGGAAAGTGCAACCTGCATGTCGATGTTTCTTAAAGAGTAAAACTTGTGGGGACTCTCATTTTTGTTAAGTGTGGGAAATGTAATAGCATTACAATCAGCGAATTTTTCGACAGACCACAGCGCCGCGCTTTTCCGGAATTGGGCTGCTCATTTAGGCGCTACAGTTTGGGGAGAGGGGCGGGATGGGAGGGTGAAGGCAACAGGTGGCACGTCAAGTGATCGGATGATGTCATAATTGTCTTGACCAATCAGCGAATTTTATGACAGACCACAACGACGGCTGTACCAGGCAGCGAATTTTATAACAGGCCACAATGGCTGTTTTTTCCCTTGATGAGGCTTCTGTTTGCGGCGACGCAGGTGGAGAAAGAAGGGCAGCGGAGGGGAGACCGATAACGGAGAGGACATGGTAGGTAGCATGTCACGTGACCTGATGACGTCAGAACCGTTTCGATTATTCAGCGAAATTCACGCGATAGCGTTAAGAGCGCCGTGTCGCAGAAAAGCCCGTGTCATCACAACCTGCTAACCGGATTGTGAGCAAATTGGCCACCGCGGCAGGCGAAAGTTAAATTTATGTTTTTTAGCGAGGGGTTGCTCGGGATGAGCGACCAAGGTCTCACAAGCCCCACCAGTGGAACTACCCGCCATCTGAGCGCAGTGGCGCATCGCTTAACCGCTGCACCACCACGCCAGAAGGTGTATGAGGTCTCCCACGAATGTACGAACATACAGTAGAGGATGACAAGTTCCGCATATATGGGCTTTTGCACATTAACTCTATCGTGTCATACTGTTAAGGAGGAGCTTAAGTGTCCGCTCTATGTTATGACTCAGACCACAACGCCAGGTGTTTTTGGTGCTGAGGCATCCGTTTGTGGCGATGCAGGGAGATAGAGTGGGCAGGGGCAGCTTGGTCGTGGTGTGGCAGCAGGCACGGCACGTGGGCTGTTAGATTACGTGATCGATCAGCGAATCTTATGAGACTGCACCGCCGGGTTTTTTCCGAGTTTTACGGCACACCACAGCGCCGGACACTTAAGCTCCGCTTTAAAGGTATGACGTAATAGCCAATGGGTCAGTGTCCTTATATGTTGAATTTTCAAATCTTTTCTTAACATTGGTAGATCCCTGGGAGACCTCACACCACTCGTGGCGCAGTGTTCCAGCGGTTAAGCGATCGATGGCAGGTGCTGCCACCGGGGGGGGGGGGGGGGGGGGGGGAGGGGGGGGGGCAAATCAACAATTTAAGTTCTACCTGCGACGGCAAGCAGTTTGCTCGCAATTCACAGGGCAGGTTGTGATGACGCCACACGATTACGTGAACTAGCTCGCCCACTTACCTCCTGGGTTGCTTCTCTGGGGGATTTTTAGAGGATTTTTTGTTCACGGTCAATGAAATCGAGCCGGATTTTCTGCGACCGGAGCTCACTAATGCTATCGCGTTAAAACGCACGTAAGGGATCGGTTTGTAGTTGCGAGAAGCTAGTGACGGCGGAACAAATATTTGGTGCTATAGGAACTACTAAACTCTCTGTGATCTGAACAGTTAAAAGAGTCGCTACCAGGCCGAAACCACCTTATTAACCTTGTCTCTCTATAATAAATTCGAACTGTTCGATATCAGCTGATATAAATTCTAGCATTTTAGCTGACGGTACTATCGCGATTGAAAAAAACGGAAACAACGCGGCGCTTACGCACTCCGCTCTTCGAATTTCTTTTGATCGTGCTCTTACCTGGGTGGTAAGAAAGAGACAATCTAGTCGTCCTAGATTGCATCACGGGCGACTCTAGGGTGTTTTTGATACCATCGAAGTAAAAGCGCGATCAAAAGAAATTCGAAGTGCGGAGCGCTTGGGCGCCGCATTGTTCGCGTTTCTTTCCATTGCAATAGCACAGCCTTTGTCCATAACGCCCTGCACAGACAGTTCCCTGTCCAGCAGTACAGTGGCATACTTGCGGAATAAGTGAAGCTGCAAAGCTCTGAAGTGGTGAGGACGAGAGGTCTGCACAACTTATACGGGATTCGGAGCAGCGGTGATGGCGACAGGGTGCACTTGCAAACCTAGATAGCGAAAGGTGGGGGCCGAATACTTTTGTCAAAGGGGTCAGGTCACTTGGACTTATGCGACGAGCCAGCTTCCCACTTACATAGGCGATAGCAAACGTGGTCGCGAATACTTTTTCTCTGTGCAATCCAGCGAACGAAATGGTCATCTTTCGTTTTGCTATGGTTAGAAAGCAATGACGGACGGCGAAAATGCGGGCGCGTGGTTATTTTATGGCGGACTTGCTGAGAGAACAGCGCATAAATACGCCGCATCGCCGCTCCTCCATTTCAAGTGACGTGTAGCGGTGCAATCCATCAACCTGGGAGTTGGTGCGGAAAACCTTGCCCATGGTGCTTTTTTTTTCTGCGCCTGTAGCACTGGGTGTCTACAACGCATTCCCTTCTCATCGATCAAGCAGTGCAGTCCTATTCCCGAGGCACTTGCGAGAGAGTTCGTTTCACAACACTGCAACCCTTTCGCCACTGTGTCGGTAAACTGGTGAGCTGCTTTTCGGGGAAATTGTGTTGAAATACTGACCAATACTTTTTTTTTTTAAGGAAATGGTTGGATGCGTTCCTACCATGCAGTAGATGCATTACTTTGTTGTGTTTTTTAACGAATACGGCGGCTTCTAAGTTATTCCTCACAAAAAAGGGCAGTGTTGTAAAACTTTAGAAAATATTTTGTTCGCTGCAGTGATTATGCATCACACTTTTGGCTGTTGCATGCCTGTTTAGGTCAGATCTTATTGCAGCGGGCGCTTATTATCACCTCATTCCGTGCAAGACATGAATTCGTTTCTTCTTTCAGTGCCATGGCTTGTTTTTTATAGGGAGATTTTCTGGGAGAAATGGTCTATTACTATAAATAGAGAATTCTGCTCAAGGCCATTCTAAGATGAATACTGGGTACTAAAAGTAGAGAAAATTACTGGCAGAGAATCATCGAGGAGTTGTAAGATGATATTCGGCCGCTGCCCAGATCAACTCGTTGTTATCTAATCTCATTCAGGCTCATTTTTTTAATAAAATGAACTAAACAAGGAACAAGCATTGCTTTTATTATAATCAGAAAAAAGTGCGCAACAAATGCAGCAGAAACCGACAATAGCCCCCACAACGAGACATGTGCTTTTGCCTCCTTCCCAAAGACAGTGTACTTTCTTCAAAATCATGCAAGTAGAAAAAACTTCTCTAAGAGCTCTAGCATTGAGCCTCTGCAGTTTGCTTTGGTTTGGTGATATCCTCAGCATCGAGAAAGTCCAAAAAAAATGTAAGAGCAAACCATCAGGGGTGCTTGTGAGCTCGCCTACCTGTGCCATGCCGACCCAAAAGTTTGGTATTTGTTTAGAGCCCACGCGCTTCTCATTTTGTTGTGGAACGCTTTTGGTTTTTTACACATTTGCTGTTCTATGTGCACTTTATTCTTGTGTGCACAATCTTTCTTATGTTAAATCGCTGCTTTGCGCTCGTTAATAGCCAGAGATGCTTGTCCGGATGTCCATTAACACCCATTTTTAATTGCGCGCAATAAGGTTCTTCGTTCTGTTGTGCTGCGTATCGTTCCTGAGCGCTGTGTACACGGTAGTTGCTTAGTTGATGGTAATACATAATGATAAAACAGCACGTGTTGTCTTACCACTAACTATACCAATACTACACTCTTACGACACCAATCAATAAACAGCCAGAAAGAGTAATGTCTTGTTTATTTCGCAGATTGTTATCATCTACAGTCTCCAGGCAACTAAGAAAAAGAGCAACATACTGGGTGTTTCACCTAAGACTTTAAAGAACTTTTAAAATTGGCTTTTTGAGTTAGAAGAGTACTTCTTTCGGCATAACATTGTTAGTGGTGTCGTACATCAGAATGCAGCTAAGACATGCTAACTAGCCGGCTGGTTAACCAATATTGTATAGTTGACTTTTTAACTACTATCACTAGGCTCCTTCATTATTGAAAAGCTTGTACCCGATCGTAATTAATATCTCGGTCACCCTCGGCTCTGTGGGCTAATAAATTTTGGCTTCTTCGAGGCCAATTACATGCTCTTTGCGGAAGCTTACAGGCAAAGCAACCCCTGCTGTTCACGTAACTCGTCGAAATAACCAGAGTTGTTGGGCCGCCGCGCCGAAACCAATAGCGTTTTCGAAAAACTAGAACCAGATATAAATATTACTTACGGTGAGCTGCACGCCTCCCAATAATTAAGGAACCTAACAGTAATAGTTTAAAAGTTAGCTATTCAATATCAGTTAACCAGCTCGCTAGTTAGCATGCCTTAACCGTATTCTGATGTACTACACCGTGGACAATGTCATGCAGAAAAAAGCGTTCTTCTAACTAAAAAAAAAAACCTATTTGAAAAATATCTTGTAAATTTTTAGGTGAAACACTGTGTATATAAAGCATACACTGAGTGCACGTTACTTCTTTCGAATATGCTTTTGCAATCTTGACTTATTCACTACAAAAAAAAAAATATGCTTTTTTCTGCAGGATGATAAGTTCCAAATTGGGCTTCGCAATTTTTGTTAGCGCAATAAACAAATCAAAAGCATATGAGATACGCATCTCCAGAGTGACAGACTCAAGCCAGTTGGTTTAAAATTGTAGATGTAAGCGCGTTTGATCATTTTAATATGTGAACTGATGTTTTGGTTGAGGCTGATGGTCCGGGTGGATGCCAACGCTATTTAAAAAAAAGAGTGCGTAAACCTTGCAAGGGAATGATTAAAAACTTGCCGTAAATGGGCGAGAGAAATCTTTCATCAAGAGACGGTCGCTTAGATGCTGAGCGCGAAGTGGAAGACTCAACGACCTTGCTAGAACGTAAGCTTACAAAGATGGCTTGTCAGACTGATACGAAAAGCGCGCATACGCTTTACAGACATCGCTGTGCTGGAAAATTTAGCGGAATGTCAGCATGTCTTCTGAGCGACGGGCACTTAAAGAATCTATCACGCTGACAATAAACTTACTGCGCCTAATAGTGCTATTATATTCACTGCTATTTTTCACTGCATTCATCGCATGTCCGGGGAATTGAGCCTTCTTTAGGCGCCGTTTTAAGTGCTATGTCTTCTGAGCAGTCCCACAAATCGTTCTTGACATGGTTTGGTCTAAGGCTATGGAGGACGCCGTAGTGAAGGGCTCCGGGAATTCCGACCACCTGGGGTTCTTTAACGTGCACTGACATCGCACACTACACGGGACTCTAGAATTTCATCCCCACCAAAATTCGATCGCTGCGGCCGGGATCGAACCCGCGTCTTTCGGGTCATGAGCCGAGCGCCATAACTATTGAGCCACCGCTACGTCTCACTCGTTCATGGTTAACGCTGCTAACCCAGTTGGAGAAGACTGAGGCTGCAGGAGTTCGGTTTAAGTACAACAGGATTTCCGGTAGAGCTATCGTTCTAACGAAGCTCAGAATGCGAGACGGGCTAAGAAGTAGGAGTATAGCGCAAACAGAAAGATATCGAGTACAATAAGCTTGATTTGTGCCCTAAATACCACATCTAGCTGCTTATTTAGTTAATACAGAGTTCATCTGAGGGCTTTTACAAAAAGCCAGTGACTGACTTACGGTCTCGATTAGGTCTCTCTATCGTAGCTTTCTATGATGCCATCCGGTACGTCTTTCGTAGTGGGCAACCACAGTGTGTTGTCTCTTGTGCGTCCCTTTGGTCACAATCCCTCTATTGCTCCGGGAATATTCAGAGGAGAACAACAAAAATTTCACAGCAATTATTCACCGCAGCATCTTCGTTTTAAGCGTGCAGGATAATTACGCATCAGCTCAAATGAGTGTGCTGGTAAGTTCAAGAAATTCGGGATAGGGCATTCTTGCATATGTTGGTTGTACGGTTAATTAATTCACAACAGGAATGCTACAATCTGCCCATGACACTCTGGTTCATAGAGCTACGGAAATAAAGTAAGTTTGCCTAGTGGAACTACAAAGTTTATTTACTACCAAGAAAGATTTATTTAGCCCGGGAAACTCCCAGCACTACTGAAGAAGAGTTGCTCACGATAAATATGTTCCATATTTTCATAGTACGTATTTGTGAGCATTCACACGGCCAGAATTGTTTTCTCATTCCGAAAAAGGGTTACCCTTAATTAATAAAAAATCGGTGCACTTGAAATGCACGCAAGCTTTGTTAGTATAATCAAAGAGAAAGAATACATGCGTTCTACTGCTGTGACGTTGTAAAGCAAACAAAAGAAATAAAAAAAATTGAGCTTTATTGAAAGGGGCTTGTAGGTTCTCCTTCCACAGCAATATGAAAATAAACTTTCGGCACTTAGAGCAACATACAAAATGGATCTTACTACTTAAAAACAAAAGCATATACAAGCGTTAGTTACATTGTGAGGGGTCATTGTCCTTTTCGTCGCTACATTTTAGCAGACAGGACAGATTCCATGCAAAAAGTTCTTAGAAAGGCAGATGCCGCTGCTGCTGCTGCTCGTGCTTCTTAATAGCTGACTATTCCCCCAAGGGCAGAACGAGGTCGTTACGCCCATGCAGGCGTGCATTACAAGCACTGATTTTTCTACGCAGCCCCATCAGAAGGGATGCCTTGGGAAACTCCCGGTGGTGCGTGAGCCGCCAATTCTTCAGCTTCGGTGCTCGCCAGTTTGCGAAAACCCCCGGGGAAGCAAGGAACGTGCATCGATGCAAAGGCTCTGACAAACGCCGCGCAAAACGGGCCGCCTCGGCACACGAGCATTCGGGAATGATCGCTTCACGGGTCATTGCCGCGGGCTTCGCCTAATGTGCGCCTCCTTTGTAGTCCTTTCATACGTTTCCGCACGACGCACATTCGTGTTTTATTTTGCGCGAAAAAGGGATCTATGATGTGCGCATTTCAGCGCAATTCAAGCCTGATGTTGCGTGCCGTGGAATCAATGAGGCTGGCACGAGCGCCCTGAGCAAACGTACATTTTAAAAGCGGTTTACTGAGCGTTGAAAAGCAAGGTTTAGCACACTAAAATTGCTGTTTTCTTTCATTCATAGTCCAATAATGTTGCAAATGTTTCTATGCTATCCACTTTTTTTGCAAATTATTATAACAATTCTACTTGAAATATTTTGAATCTAGGCCCCACCATTAATTGCATCACGTTCTTGGCGGGTCAGTGCAAATTTATTGTTTCAGCATAAAAACTGGGGTACGAACACTTAGAAGAAATTTGCAAGATATCCACTGCATCCTTCAGTGCTAGTTATAACCGTCGACGACCTAACGTGTGACAGGTTTATTTTTTATCGAATTTCATCTTAGGTATGCTAACATGATCTAATGTCGACCGCGATGATGGACAAGAAAAATTAGAAGGAACGAAAAAATATATTATCTGCCTGCAGCTTCGTGCTGCTGTTTTTTAATTATTCACTTTTACATATTACATACTCTTTCAAATAAAAACGCGTAGTGCATGTGCACTGTGATGTACGCATTTGTAATATTACACAAGTTTAGAAGAATGTTTAGAGCAGGAGTTCATAGTAGGCATCAAACGCTGGTGCGAAGATTTTCGTAGGAAAAAAACTATTCACCCCGCAATGGTCATTGGAGAGCGTTCGACAGGATGGAAGACACGGTGCATACAATTTTTTTAAAGAAATAAAGAACCAAGCAAGAAGAAAAAAAGCAAGAAAGAAACGAAACGAGCTTATCTCACCTCGTCTCAGAAAGAATGAAATCCCACCCTTTTCACGCTTGATAAGTCGTCCTACGAACCGGTTAATTGTCCAGTCGCAGTTTAAATTACTGAGAATTTACAGCTTGAGAACAGGAATTAGTATAAAATAGTAATCACTGATCTGCTCTACGTGCGCATGTCTGCCTATATCAGCCGGTCTCAGCGTCGGAAATGTTATCAACGCACTACCAGCGCACTCTCAGCGGTCTTCGGGAAATACAAACCGTTAGTAAACATGGCTAGCGCAAATAGCTGTCTGTAAACAGCCCCGCTGTGATGTATTTCCTAGGGAAAGCCTTTGATACAAAGAAAGAGAACATGAACATTCATCTGTGCACACGCTTTCAATCGATAGAGGCTTTGTTCGCTTTGTTTGCTTCCAACGTCATTGCGAACGCATTTACGAGGGACTGTTTTCCCTTCGGAATTACTGTGTAGGGGATGGGTTTTTTATTCTTGTCAATAGCGGGACATCTTTCAATGCCCGGAGACGTGTTTGCGAGTGCTTCTTTAGCAGCATATACTAGTCCGAGAAATCTTTGAAGATAATCTATGTAAATTAGTGTAATGGGCGCTTTCTTGTCGTCCCTAGATTTTCATGGCTGCAATGCGCTTACCTCTAAAAAGAAAAGTCCACAGATTCTACTGTGATGCTAATTTCTTCAAAATTTCTGCCTTGCCTTCGATTGTCTACGGCACCGGCCAGCACATGTCTCTCTAATCCTTCCTCCGCACACCTTTTTGTTATTATTTTTGAGCGGCTGTTTTAGGCTGAAAAACGAAGTCTCATGACCAGCGCCGAATGAATGACACATAACGCACCTGCCAGTTTTTGTACAGTTCTTTTTCTGTTTGCAAATCT
This sequence comes from Amblyomma americanum, assembly GCA_030143305.2. Taxonomy (NCBI): domain Eukaryota; kingdom Metazoa; phylum Arthropoda; class Arachnida; order Ixodida; family Ixodidae; genus Amblyomma; species Amblyomma americanum. The sequence continues at coordinate 479,000 of JARKHS020027103.1, forward strand.
AAAAAAAAAGGAAAAACCAAATCGAGCGGTGTTTACCTAACCAGCGATTTTACGCGCAAATGTGGTACTGACGTTATGTTCCGGTGAAAAGTGAGTAATAAAAAAATACTTTGCGGGGAAAATCTGTCTCCTGTCTTATGACACTAAGTTTTTATGACACCAAACGGTTCTTGTCAGGATTTACACAGTGCTAGAAAGAATCTTGATGCCGCAATTATCTTTCCTGCGCATTGCATTTGCCTCAAGCATGACATCGAGATTTGCCTCATGGTATAAATGGTATATTACTTGCGATTAGCTCACAATCTTAGGTTGCTGCCTGCCAATTGCGTTTAAAATTTCCAAATTTCAAAAACTTTCAGCTAATGTTAACAATCGTTAAAACTTGTAAACGAGCGGCGAAATATATTCACAGCTGCTTCCTGCTTGCGTTAGAGATAAACGCCCTAGCAGTGGCGTCAGCATCCGTACAATTATATTGCCTGCTGTGTATCTGGCACTTTCACGCTGCTAGCAGTGGCGCGGCTCTCGTTTATAACAGTTTTCAGTTGAGTTGCACACATGGTCTCTTCTGGCCATATGACTATTTTAAGCGTCGAAAGAAACAAAAAATACGTGAAATGGCAAAACTTGGGGCCCTAGTCCTTTTTAGATTATCTCCTTTCTTCCTTGTTTAGTTGTTCTGCAATTTATTTTGTGGCAGCCTACTGAACCCATCGTGGAACAGTCGGCCAATTAGCCTTTAGGCACTATTAGTCATTACACTAATAAGGCACTGCATTATTGACGTAGTGCTTAGCACTACAGAAAACTCTTTAAATTTAAAGCGTCAACGCACACACGCACACCTTCATCAAGAAACAAGGTCTGCCTCTGCGTGATGCGTACGTGGAAGGTAGATTTGTCGTTTGTTCAATTGAGTTATACAATTTCAAGGCTGACGAAGCCAAGTCCTTTGTATCTGACCGTCATGAAGAAATGGTTATGTGAAAAGTGAAACGGAAACCAAAGAAGCTATGCAACAAGTTAAATCTTGGAAAATGTTTTCAGAGCTTACAGGCGTTAACCGGGTCAACCATTCCAGGTAATCGTATCTGAAGCTTGAACATAGCAATCAGCAGTTTCTATGTATACCTTCAAAGCAAGCAGATATTTTATCAGATTGATGACTGATTTGCGGTTAATAATGCAGAAGAAACTTTTGACTGCTTGAACTAGGCCTATACCAACATGTATTAGTGCATTTTAGGAGGATATTAAAGAGTCTATTGGTTGCAGAATGCGAAAGTACTGTGCTTGGTTGAGAATTCATGTTTTGACCAGTTGACGTGTACTGATTCCCAGAACTAGGACGGTGTCTCATTGAGCAGTCGTTTAGAGCTTTTAACCTTTTTTTTGCAGTCAACTTTCATTAACGGAAATGGAAAACCATACCTTGAGAAATAAGGCTTAAGCTTCGGGTCATGCGTATTCTCGAGTAGAAGTAGCCTGTTTTAGCTAAACTGACAAGGCTTTTTAAATTCACCTAGAGGGCATGAGCGCAGTCTCAATATTTAGATTTTTTTGTTGAATTTTCATTTCTTGTCAACAGCGATCCCGGTTCTCGAAAGTAAAACGCCGTGAGTATTGTAAGCTTCATGAAAAATTGTGTTATTCCGCATGCTGCCCACGAATTACTACATGACATTTTGGACCTTCACTTCACCTTTCACGCTAATCACATTATCTAAGCCTACCAGCCGCATGGTAAAATAACCTCTGCTGTCATATAACTCCAGGCGATCTAAACTAATAAAACTAGTTTTTGTTGACATGTTTCTTTTTTAAAATGCTGTAAAAAAATCGTTCAGAGACAAGATGAGCGGAAGTTTGGAGCAGGATTCGAAGAGGCTGACTAATGCTTGTTACCCCTATCATATTCAAGAAATTGAAATTAGAAAATACATATAACCCGCATCCATTGCTCGGTGAACGGAAGCATTTTGTTGTAAGTACTACCGCATATGAACTAGCTCTCCCACAATCTGAAAATTGGACAACGGGCGAACGCAACCGTCGTTTTCTCGACCGCGAAGAGACTTGCCACTTTGTGCACAGTAGAAAAAAGCTGACACCGGAAAGGCGTGTGGATGCACAGTGAAACATCAGAAACTGTACGTCACTGGCGATGAAGCTGACTTATAAAAAATTCTCTTGTCTTGCGGTAGCCAGTACATCGGCACGACTGGGAGTTGTTTGAATGAGTGGCTAATAAAACATGCTCCCAACGATAGAATGGGCGAGGAGGATCACCTTTCGATTACATTCTTTTTTTTGTGAGGTAAATAATTGTCTGCATTTCTTTGAGAAAAGTGTTGTGATAGGAAGAAGCAAAGATAGATTAACAAGGGAAAACATTAAAGCTGAAAAGATACATATATTAGGACTGCACATGTGCTAGAACTCAATCGAGATTTCTTAGTGATAAAGAGATCACGTATATAAGTTGCATTGATCCCATTCGCACGTGTGATAACATGTCATGTTTAATGCATAAATGCACCTCATGAGATTAATAAAATTTGTAGGAAGTTAGCACTCGCGCTCTTCGTTTCCCTGTGCGTGTCCTCGTCTTCCACTGCGTTAGAGTTTGTCCGCTTTTTCAACAACCTTCGTGAGCGATTAGAGCGGTAGTCATGTTTTAACGGCAGCGAAGTGCATCATAAGACTATAATTTCACCATTGAGAGGACCGATCGTTCATAGCAACTGTTAAAAAGTGATTTGTTTAGACTCAGAGTGAACGCTTCAGTACGTGTGACACTTACCGGGAGGAGCGGCTCAGAGCATCAGGCTCAGCTGAAATTCCTAATCTCCTCAAAGGATTACCAGAAGCCACCTTCAGATCTGCATGCGAATTCCGGCGAATGATGCAACCGTTCCAAAGGCAAGAATGTAGCGAATCTCTAGTGAAAAATTTCTGGACGCAAAATAAAGTCTGCTGTCTGGGACCCGCACCTCCCGAAAGAAGAGAAAGAGGCAAGTGTGGATTTCGCAAAAGCGCTTTCGTGTGAGGTCAACAACAACAACAACAACAAAAGCGCTTTCAAGCACGTTCAGGAAAATAGAACTTCAGTTCCGAAGCAAAAATGTCAATTGCGTTAAAACTTTTATTTTCAGAGCACAGTGTTGTTTGGTCCTAAAAGCAGCCTCAGAACCGTGATATGCCAGGTGAGTGAACACAAAAACTGAAGTGATGCTCGCTATATTTTTTTACAAAGGCTGAAGGTGGGGGCAGCCATTTTATTTGGTGGAAATGAGATTGTGGCAGCCGAGGAGTACGCAGCAAAAACACCTAATTTAGTTTTCGAACAAAAGGCAACACGCCATCTCCGGTAAAAGTTCAAGTAAATATTCTTTCTCCACGGCAATCCTGCCACTCAATGCTACATAAGCATTATGCTTTTTGTTGGCGCCTTTGGAAACTTTTTTCACCAAGCAACTTTGCTCGCAAGGCCCAGCTATTTGCGGTCTACGATTTGCTAAATGTGAAGGCCAACATGAGTGAAAAAAATCTATGTGGATGCAGATACTGATAATGTTTTTAATGCAATCCTCCTGTCTGGAGATTTTCCTGATGAATTAAAAATTGTCATAATTACCCTCGTGTATAAAGGCGGTGATGTATTAGACTAATAACTATAGCCCGTTTTGCGTCGTCCAGGTTTTTTCGAAGATATTTGAAAGAGTTATTAGCGACCGACTGGTTTCCTTTTTTGAAAAGCATCAGGTTATTACCCCTGCTGAGCACGAGTTCTAAAATAAGAAATCGACCGAAACTGCCCTGATTCATATTAAAGCAAAGATAGTGGAAAATTTCGAGAACAAACTTTTGACCCTTGATTTATTCTTGGACCAAAGAAAAGCTTTTGATATTGTGCAGCACAATATTCTGCATAAACAGCTGATATGCACGGCGTTTGAGAAATATACATAGCACTTCGTTTGAGTGATTGCTACCAGTATGTGGACATTAATGGCGTATCATTCAACAAAATGAAAATTCTGTACGATGTGCCTCAGGAAACTATTATTGGGTCGTTTTTTCTCCTCGTGTATATTATTGATATTACTTCAATAACGGGCCCTGCTGACATGGTTTTATACGCCGATGATACATAAGAAACAACAGAAACTTGGAAAAACCTGCGAATGAATATCTACTTTGATTCACACAGAGGCTTCTAAATAAAAAAATTGAATTTAAATACAAGTAAAACAAAGTACATACTTTCAAGTTCATTATTAGGCAAGGCAATGCAGCCATTTATGTAAGCTAGAATGAAACTGATAGAACAGGCAAAAGGGCATAATTTCTTGTTCGTGTGGTTGTGTGAAGATCTTTCATGAATCACACATGCGAATGAATATAGAGCTGGTTTAGCACTAATAACCGGAAGTATCTACATAATCCGGAATCACAAACTTACCTTCTAAAACAGGCAATAATTTATTCTCTTTTTATTCTTGGTTATGTTGTAGAATATTATTTTGTGCAACAAGGAGAGCCTATAACCATAATAAACAAAACTCGCACATAAAAGGCACTACGTTTGTGTGTGATTTACAGAGGTGACAGATGTAACTTACCAACCGGGTCGCTTTCAAATGCAATATGCTAAAACCTAACCTCGTGTGTTACTTCAAAGCGCTGGAGTGGGTTTATAGACAAACTGCATGTTCCTCAGATAGAACATAGCACTTACCAGATCACCGATCCTAAGAGGAGAGTGCCTTTGATAAAAACCAATTAACGTCAAGAAACACAAACTTATCACTTGACTGTTGAACAGATCTCAAATGGCCGTCGATTTCAACAATTTTTTTTCAATTTAAAACTGAATGTAGGAACTCCTTCATTAAGCTATTTCGTTTATGACCCAAAGACATGTCTTATAAACAAAATTTTGGTAACTAAATCAACAGTACCGCAAAATCTCAGGTACTTCCATGGTTTGCACATGGAAAGAGTCTAATTATCGCCATTAGACGCGAAATTGTTGCCTTAGCACCTTGTATACCGGCCTGGATATGATACCAGTAGTCGTGTTTTCGTTTGCGTAATGGCAATTTTTAATTTTTTGTCTGCTTAAGAGCGATGCAGCATTGCCTTCTATATTTTGCAAAGTTCTTTTCTGTATTTATACAGGCGACCGAGCTGTCATCTCTGTAAGATGGGTACATTGATGTAAAAAGTTGCACAAGTTTTCAAAGCCTCGTCAAATTTCAGGCCTTAGTGTTGGCTAAAATTCCAGTTAAATAATTTCTTGATTACATTCAGAAGTAGATCCACTCTCTTTAAAAAATGCATTAATTTTGGCAGATTTGATTCAGAGTAATGAAGTGGGTCAATTTTTCCCTAATGAAAAAAGTCCTTGAGGCATATATTTTTAAATAAAAATGCACTAAATTTTGAAAATTTTCACGTACGAACCTAAAACCCGGAACGAGTTCTATGTGTGGTGAATGGCGTGCTGGGAAAATTTTCAAGTGGCGTGTCAAGACCGAGCTGGACATCAGAGATTCAGCACTCGTACCACGTTACAACTAACTCAGCAACTAGGAAGGGGGAAGACCGTATTCAGAGCAGCCGCCTTTAACCCTTCGGGAACAAGCGGTATTCACTAACCATAAACGACTTGATTGGTTTCAGAGAATTAATTAGACGGCCGGCACGACCGCTCTGAGACAAAGGCCTGTCGCCAAGCCTCTTTTTTCTAGACTCGACTCTGCAGGTGAACTTAGAAACTGAAAGCGTTTCAGAATCCTTTCAGACATGGAGGATACAGCGACCGCTTTAGATTTCAAGGTACAAGTCTAACGCTTCGTTGATTACACTGACAAGAAGGACGAACTATAGCGAACTCCTACACGTTATCTACAAGCATAGCTTGAAGGGTTACTGGAATAAATTGGATATTCTGCTCTATGTGCATCTGAGAGCAAAAACTAAGCGCTGATGGCTGTGCTAATGCCCAAGGCAACTTTTGAAGAGGTGTGGTCTTTGTCGCCTTGTGGACAAAATCCTGCCTTAAGAAAAAAGTAAAACTAAGCAGATTTTTTTAAGGAGCAATAAGAGCAGCATTATTGTATTTCACACTGATGTCGTTTTTTAATTCATGATTTAAGTACCTGCACACCTGCAAATAAATTCGTGTTTGCACGTTTGAGGCGTGGTGACGAAACAGTTATTACAAGCACTTTCGGTGCTTTCCGCGCTTTCCATGTTTTTTAATGTTTGTTATTTGGCACCGTATAGGTTACCCATAAGAAACTAAATATCAATTAAAGTTAAGTACTCTAAGAATGTTGTCTTTGCGCACATGCCATGAAGTTATTTACTGAGCAACACATTTTCTGTCACTTTTACGCCTTACTTTAGCTATTATGATTTATTTAGAAATAACTATGATCGCCTTCCCATCCAAATATTTGATGTAATCATGCGGAACTGGGATATCTAATTGAACGACATTCTTACAAACTGCCAGAGGTAAGTGAAGGCCGGCGTTATTTCTTATGCTCATAACAATTGCTTTGCGATTGACGTTTTGGATGCATTATTGAAATCGCGCATATCAAGTTGTATTTTCGGTTAGGCCAGTTTTATCTCTATTCAGAGTTAAAAAAGAGAGTGAAGAGAAAGCCGAGCTCCAAAAGACCTCTCTAAATTTGACATTCATTTCCTAACAAGCTCCCTTTGAAGGTAAGAAAATAAGCTGGAAATAGTAGGAATCGAAATGCACGGAGCATGGCTTCAAGTAACACGGTCCGTGTTACACATAAACAATATTGCCTATCAGTTTTCTTTTATTTTGTAAAAATCTGTGTTTATAGATTGTTGTTGTTAAGAATACTTTTATTCACTTTCGGTGGCTCATCACTTCTAATCACAAACATATTTACAAGCTTCCTCTGCCCGCAAAAAATGTTTTGAAAATGCTTTGTTCTCTACTGATCGCTCTGCGTTCCTTTCTTGTTAGCGCTAGTAATGTCGCTAAGGGTTTAATTTGTCTCGTATAACACTTAACTTGGGAACTGAGTGCCTCTGACCTGTCGTGCCAAGGCGTTACCAACGTTTTATTTAAATTCCTATGAGCGCATCCGACTATTCATTGCAGAGGCTAAGAAGAAAAACTAATTTCTGCGCGCTAGTTTTACTATGCACACACAGCAGTTCAAGAGTGTCAGGATAAGGCTTTCAGAGTTTCGGATTTTCAGAACACAGTGATTCACTATCGCGGGGCTTTTTTGAGACCATTTTGGTTCGCATGGAAAACTATTAGACGTATGTGTGAGTTTCAAAAATACCTTAGTTAATGAAGGGCATTATAGAATCAAAGTATAGTTTCACTTAATACTGCTTGAAAGACTTCGTAAGGTTTATTTTCAGACGAAGGAAATATAAGTGATGTCATATTTAGCACTTTCGCATTAACATCAAAACTCTTAAATTTAAGCTTCAAATTTAAATCGAAATTCAAGGAATGACACGCTCCGTACGTGACCTCACTAGCGCCTGGTGCTTTCAATCACAGGCTTGTTTCTGGCTGTTTGAAAAGTCGATTTGTCTAGCAACACTTGCAAAAATCCCGATATCTCCAAATGAAAATCTAGTACAAAGTAGGTGGAACGTACTATTCCTCTCTCTAAATCTACTGTACTTTACTTTGCAGTGCAGCCTTTCCTCCCTAACCAAGAACAAGCAATGGACAGTGGAGTGTGTTCTCGCTTTATAACAAGCCCGCTTTGGAAGAAAAGCGAGCTTTTACACTGGGGTCCTGAACTAACGCGTTTTATACTTTTTCGGAACAAATATTCGTCTCGTTGTTATTAAGCGAGTAGAATGTCCGTTAAATGTTGTCTCAACAAAGCTAACTCTGTACAGTGCTTCTCTGAAAAGTCCGTTGGAGATGTTGCTTTCATTTGCTTTCCTCTCAGTGGTCTTCTGGTCGCTGGAAAATTGCATGTTTTTCGTTAAAGTCATCGTGAAAAGAAAAGCACTAGCATTAAGCGCTCTAAAAATGCAAGAGAAAATGAAATATAATCCAATTCATCGGAGAACAACTACGTGCCGCGTGCAATCTAAAATTCTATTTGTCCGCTCGCCAGAGCAATTTACCTTGCTCCCGGCATTGAACTGGGAAGCCGTGTACGCTTCAAGCATAAAACTGAACAATTATTTCTGATATGTGCACTAAAGCGGAGTTTGAACAGCTGCATAAACGACCCTGATTTCCTGCACAGAATTCTCTCCAGGCTGCTGCAATGGAGGGCGGATGCAAGATTCATCTTGTGGACATCTCTTTTATTTCCCTCTTGGCTGCTCACAGAGAAAGAAAATATATAAATAAAGGCCCTTAGATGTATGTACTGCATCCTTGAACCGCAACTGTGAACTCCGAATGTAAGAAGGCAAATAGTAGCTCGTATTGTTTTATGTGTAATGAATTAAACGAGAAATCTGCGGAGTATTTGAAGTTTGGTTTATACCTTTTTTCTGGCTTCGGTCTTTAAACAAAACACAGGATTAGAAGGCCTGAGTCGAGGAAGAAGAGACAGTCTGCTCTAGATGTTTGTTTTTTTTTTAAGCCGGGCGCTTTTAAAGGACGAGAGCGTCTGATAACAAAATTGCGCTAAACAGGAGCCATCATTAGCTGGGATGATAAATTTGTTTACCTTTTACAAAAACTAGTCACAAATGAGTACTCTAGCTCGTCGAAGAGAAGTGTGGCTTAATATGTGTTTGCAAGTAGATTTTCTATCGGTGATCGAGACTACATTACACGGCGCGCTTGATATACACCCCTCCAAGGTTTTAGCACGAACGCGTGAGCGTCAACCACCGAGTAAATAATCACCGTTTCATGAAACACAGGGGCGCAGTGTGCGAGAATACGGGCGTACGTTTAGTGAACACTGCTGTGAACGTGTCCTCTGCTAGACATTTCTGGGAAACAGAGCATACCCCGTTTTTTTTAGCACGTTATCGTCCTCATTTTTTACACATTCCGCATCAAGCTTGAGCTGAATAGAATCCGATGCGCACCAGCTGTTCACGCGGCCAAAAACTAAAGCTAGGAGATAAAATTAAAGCATCATCGTTTGTGGTTGCGGGAGCAAGCCTGAGTACTTTCGCTGTTCGCAAGCGTAATAATTTTTCTGGCATCTTAGAATATAAATTCATGAGAACACACAAAAGATTCAAAGAGGAAATATGGAACGCTGGACCAAATATTTCCTGTTGGGTAATTATATAATTTCTGCTAAACTTATTTTATTGATGCGCACAATACTGCTACGCGAACGTCTACCATTCTATCAAAACGTTGCAGCCGCCGATGTTTGGGATCTTGCGCGCCCTGTTCAATCCCTGTGTTCAACTTGTGTGATATCAACTAGGTATCGTGCCAAAAAATCGCACCTGGTTAGTTTTTTTTTTTTTACAGCGGTCTTACTGCACTTGCTATTTTACCCTGGGTCCCCTGTCTTGGCTACGTGTAGATGTAGCAGTCGTCAGTAGCACCATCACGTACCCTAAGCCACAGCAATACGATACGTAACTATGTGCGTATGTATCAAGCTGCCGGCTCGGGAACGGCTTTCTTACGGCCACCCTTCGGCTACTCTACCGCGGCCAACACGGTGAACCGAATTTCAACCGCGGGTGCTAACTGAGACTGTTAGGTAGAGTGCACTTCTCCGCCACGGATGGGCCTAACCATTAATAGGCTACTGTGGTTAGTTGAGTGTGTTCTGCTTGAATTGAGTAGCAGTCGTAGTCCTGCGCAGCGTCATCATTGTGTTAATCATTTCGTGCAGAAGCAAGCCCAAAGCATTCCTCTCATCTCCGCGTTGCTACGCCCAGCTGGGAAACAAGCCGCTAGAGCGAAGCAATTTCTTTCGCTTCTGGCTGAATGCCGTGAAAATGGTAATGGTGCTCAACCTAAATTCTCTTGCAAACTGAAGTATAACGTTCACTCTTCTACCTTAGCACAGAATAGCTCCTCTCTCCCTCCAAACTCTGCCTCCTCCTATGTCAATGGCCAGTCATCACAGCCGCTGACGCTTTTGCGAGAACGCGTGCTCTAGTGCTCCCAATTATTCATGGAGCCCATACGCAACCGATGCCGTCATACAGGTAATTCCTGCCAGTAGAAAGCCAGATTAGTCACCATTGATATCTTTGATCGACAACTATATTATACGTCCCCTGAATAAAGAACGAAGATTAGTAGAGGCTAAATATACTCAGATTTCTTGAAAGTTTTGTTACCAGTAGAACACTGCATTCGTGTATAATACGTGTCAGACTAGATGCCTAACACCCCCATCCCTGTTGCGAGTCTACGAGGGCGCGGTTGTGTTTTTGTACCTATGTTAGTTTTTTTTGCTACAAATGTTGTTTCTTATCAATTGTGCATCCACTGATATACAGCACTCCAGCAAAGACTTCACAGACCACCGTGGAATACTTCCAACTTTTTCCTGGCTTAACGCTCGACCGACACTACGGAAGGCGAGAAGTACATGTTCCAGAACAAACCGAGTTGCAGCCGAGCAGCCATGTAACTAAACCCGCAGCTGCAGCAGCAAAACGAGAAGCGGCCGTAAATTTTTGATCGCTTTACTCGACCGTAAAATACAGCGAATACTCAGAAAGAAAAAAAGAAAGGGAAACGAACTAAAAGCGATATATACGTAGATAAAAAAAATGCCAACAGTACACCCATTTCACCTTCTCTTCTTGCCTTCGGTGTGTTCTCTTTCACGCTCAGTGAACCTTGACGCTTGAGGGAAGCGATGTTTCTACGCACGCCGTGGGACAAAGTGTTTTGATCCAGCCTTCCATTGTATTTGAGGTCTATGTGTGCGCTGCTGGTGGTCGCACCGTTTTAAGACCCTTTTGACGGCATTGCGTTCTCCACTGCTGGGCCGGCTGTAAAAAATGCCCACGTTGCCTGAGCAGGGCCCTGCTTATACTCTGCCCATTTCAGGCGCCACTGACTTTTCTCCTTTCGAGGTGGTTTTCCTCTGATGAAACGAGTGCGTAAATCTCTCTTTGTTTTTGTGGTTACGGTCATGGTTACAGGAAATGGGGCTCACAAATTCCTAGGAGCGCTTCCCGGGTGTCTAATCCCGCAAAGTAGGTGGCCGGGTACCTCGTTCTAAAGAAGAAAATTTTTAATTTTTTTCCAAGTGCTTTTTGCTCTTCTTTCAGCTTGTCTTGGTCTTTCTCTGTTATCTAAGGGCCCCAGAGGTTAAATTTAAGCAAAGGTACCTCTAAAACGCAAGTACTACTGGAGGAATCGTACGGACGTTTTTTTCGATTGTTGACATTCAACGCACTTCAAATTTTGTGCGCATTTTGCGTGACTGCTTTACTATAATTTAGCGTGACAGCTTCTATAGGTGTATTACTTTGTGTACCAACTAAAGACAAAGTATCTCATGTCATTCTCTTCAGTAGAGAAGAAATGAGAGCCTCCGCCAATTGTTCAAGCTTCGTTCCTCTAGCCCTTCCTGCATTATGTAACGGCGTAGAAACAAAGATGTATAACTATTATCAGAACAAAAAAAATATGAATAAATACACAATGATTAATTACGTCACACTGGTAGCTTATCATGCATTTCCCAGACATTTACATCATGCTTGTTTGCTCTCAGTGCTGAATACAACAAAGCGTCAAAGAAGCACAGCAAAAAGCGAAATTTCATCAATAAAAAGCTCTTACTGCGGCTAAACAATTTCCAGCCATAACATTCGTTTGATATGTGAGTCATGCAAGCCTCTCAAAAATTGCCAGCTTTTCTTCCTAGAAGTAGCGAAGTAAAGCAATGAGTATAGGAATTGAAGCCTTTAGTGAATGCGAGGCTTAAGTAGTTGAAGAAATCCGTTGCTGGTCTTTGAAGCGTCCGTGCATTCGCTCTGTGTGCGTAGCCTAGTTTGCGTAGCCGTAATGCACTGTAGTCTAGAACGCACCCTGGAGCTCAAGAGAAAATAGAATCAGTTTTTCTGGGTAGTGAAAAACTAGGTTATGCGCCCAACGATATGCAGCTTTCATCTAGCTTGCTTCTTCAGAGAGCGCTCAATTGTTATTTATTTATTCCTTTTCAGTTCTCAAATGTGAGACAGCCTTAACTGTAACTTATTTTGAGCTCAGCTTGTTGACTATAGGGGCTACATCGTTCCGTAGAAGTATGCCGCAAGACAAAAGCTCGGTAACCGCGTAGCTAAACTGATCGCATGCGTTACTCTAGCAAGCACCTTTAAATAAACGTTCGCAAATCTGAACTTTGTGTTCACCGGTAGCACATAAACCCGAATCAGCTGCAAGTGCAGCGGTATGTCAGAGACAAACAAGAAAAACGAATTTTAGAAGCAAACATTATCTCTTTAAAAGTAAGTTGATGTAATATTATTTCAGACCTGCACCTCTCAAAAGCTTTGCTACGGCATGTATCGAAAGGCGTTGACTTAAGTATGGAGTTAAAATAGCTCATGGTATGCAAGAGGAAGCTTCTAAGTCGTGTAGTTAGCAAATACCATCACCAAGGCTACCCCGTATTATCAGTGTTAAAAATGTGCTTGTAAAGCACGAAATACAGAGAGTGCTTTGAAGTTTAGGGGTGTTTAAATGTTAAATGTTAAATGGCAAACACACCACTCCTCGCATCGACATTTTCAAATCGCAGCATTTTCTTGCTTTACCGCTTTCATTCACTGCAGCTGCGCGCGACTTTATATTTCGCAGAGCATCCCCAAGAATATTGCAGCGCCTCTTGGCACTCTACGGCACGCTACGGTCACTCCGCGTGATAGTAGAAATACTTCAAACGCGAGATATGAGAAGACTGAGATTGAGTGAACTGACACGCCTAATCCGCACAGCCATCTGCCAGCAGAACGAGGTGAAAATGCAGTATAATGACCGAAATATAGTATATGTCAAATGAATTAGGTTTTATCGCAACAGACTTGAAACGCAAAAATACGCGAGAGCATGCAATATGAGCTTTCGTCGTCTTGCCTCTTCAGCGAGCTCCGTAAAGTAGTCTTTGCCTTTACTATGGTGTGTAGTTAACCCTAAAACATTATGTGGCAAAAACGTAGTCGGTATGCTCAACACCACAGAACTAAACTTTCTATACTCATTTGTGTTCCACACTGATATCAGCGGACGGTCAAGTTTTCTATACAGCGCACTATTCAAAGAGTTTTTCTAAACGGCTTGGAGCATACCTTGCGAAGAAAGAGCCGCTAATGCAACTTATTCAATGTGGAGGAGAGGATTCATGCTGCCACAAAAGAGTTGCTTAGAAAAAGTGGGTCACATTTTAGTTCCATGTTAAAAAGAATGTATTAGGTAGTAAAGCTTACTCCCCTTATTTCTCTCTTTCTATCTCTACAAAATAAGAACTATGAACAAAAGGGTACTTTCTTGGGACATGTTAATGTGGAAGCTTAAGGATTAGCGCACGCGGGAGAAATCGTTGGAACGTTTCTGATTCATTCCTAGCAAGACAAGTGCATTAGCAATGCTTATGTTGCGCTCACACGACACGAACTATGTTATTTCAACAGCTAAGTCGACAGAATGGTGTTTTTTTCCTGTACATTTTTTGCACACGTTTTACTTGTTTTTATTCGGCAATGCTTCCAAACCATTGTTCCTGCTCTACGCCTTCAATCTATGATGCAGTGCAACGATTTGGTTGTGCACTATTTTACCTATTTCTTGCGCGACACCAATAAAGATCATCAGTCGTTAGTCGTTGTTGTGTCTTTCTCTTTTTTCGTCCTGTCTCAGTCGCGCTGTACTTTCACCTGATCAACTCTGAACAAATACATTTGATGCAAATCAAAATAGATCAAAACAAAGAGCTGCAGGAAATCTTACGGACGCCGCTGACAGAGCCCACCCCTGCGCTCTGATGAACGGTGAAATCCTTTTTTTAAGGCTTACAAAACTCTTGCGTTGTTTTCTTGTTTATTTTTTTTTTCAGGGGAATCACCTTGCTTCAAACAATGCAAGTTTTTTTTTTTTTTCCGCTGCAGCAAAAATACAAAGCAATGCTCCACTCTGATTCTGCCCTTGTACGGCCCTCGGCCTCATTGCGCACCCAGCGTTTCGCTCGTTCGCATCGTTAAGCGTAATTCGAGACCACCGAGGTAATTTCGGCCCGCGCGTCTGCCCGAGGCGATGAGGCGGAGAGAAAGCTGAAAGGGTGACGGGGGGGAAGAGCGATCGAAGAGGCGAGACACACGGTTCGGGAAGAAAGGTTCTCAGAATGAAGGCTTCGGGGTTGAACTTAGCAACAACTGAAAGTGTCATTACAGTAACGTGATAAGAATAGGCGAACGCGGACAAGGAGGTGAATGAAACGAAGAACAAGGAGAACAGCCGCCAAGCCAGGGGAAAAGAGAAGCAATGGGTGCGTTTTGTGGTGACGAAAGCACGAGCAGAAATTCAGAGGGTCGTCTAATGATGAGAGAGAAATCAGACTAACAATAGAGAAAGCAGAGTACGGGAAAGAGAGACGCCTGGAATGCTGGCAAATGACGATCTGTTAAGGTCATGCTGCGCGTTCCAGTGTGTGACGTCTCACAAGAGCAAGCTTTAATTGAACAAAGTAGTAGCAAATGACGCGGGGGGGAGGCTTTTGTTCTTTAGACAGCTTTTTTGAACATGTTCCTTTCTCTGGGTCATCGTACACATCCGCCTTGCGTTCCCTGTAACCAGGTTCATAATTTTTCCATAAGACCAGAAGTCAGGGCTAAAAGGTACCATGCCGAAATTGATGTTAAAAAGGGCGCTTCGTGTGCTCCTCGTCCAACTATTATGTAACCATAAAGCAAGTTGACGGCAGGTTGTGTTTCAACACCTCCGGAGAACCAGGGCTTTCATTATAAAAATAGTATCTCTTGCCTCTTTTTATTGAAGAACAAATGCATAAATTAAAAAATAAGTCAAATTCTTGCAGGAAAAACGTTGCTGCAGCCAATGCCTTCGCCTAAACGAGAACTTTAAGGAGGAAAGTTGTTATACAGAACATTACCGCGGTACCTTAGTAGAACACGACATAATCGATTAAATAGTGACTTGAAATATATGAAGACCACTGAACTTGTATGATTTGAATGAAAAAGAAATTAAGTATGATATATTAGTAAACTTTTCAACTCCAGCATTGCGGAATGAGTTCTAGTTTAAATTTTTTCTGTACAACCTTGAGAAAAGCTGAACAAAATCAGGGCGGAAGACACTACACGTTTTGATAATATGCATTGACATCGACGTAAAAATTTTTTGGGGTAATTTATGACACTTATTTAATGACATCAGTCACAATGTAAGTAGCTTGTAATACGGCTAATTGGGTCTAAGTGTCTCTATAGTCTCTTAATCAGAATAGTGTGCAGAAGTTTAGAGAAGGATTTGCAGGAGAGTGAATAGCGTACCATTCAGTGCGACTTGGCCAGGTGACGTAGTCGTTTCCCGGACATCAATATCAGGAAATAGCGACCTGCGAGTACCAAAGTAAACAATTTCTTATTAGAGTGACGTTTAGGTGCTTTTTGGTGAAGTAAAAATTCACATTCTTTCTTGTTGGGGTCATATCCATACAAATCAATTCATACCGGCTGCCTTAAATTTTACTTTTATTAGGTTTTATCTCAAAGCTAGGTAAGGAAAAGGAGCAATTGATCAAGTTTCTAAAATTTAGAAAATTCGAAATTTTTTTCACAGCAAAAAGTTGCTCGCGATGAAAAGGTTCATTTTTTGTGTGTACAATTCTTAGAATTTCGTCTGAAACACTTAATTCGGCAACAACGGCGGTTGTTTCATGGACGAAATATTTATTTATTAGAGTGCATAATAGTGCTTTGACTATACTTTCACGCTGGAAAAATTAAACAATCATTGTTACCACTCTTTCTTCTGGATGCAAGTTAGAAAGGTTCTCCAAGGCATATCTGACAACTACGCGACTACACTTTAGGTTAAGATTAACAGATTAAGAACTTTGTTGGGTGCCCCCAGATGGCACCAGACAGGGTAATTTGAGAGAGTCGGGAGAGACTTTTGTCCTCTAGTGGGCACAATTTTTGGAAGGGAGAAATTTTTGGGGGGCAGAATTTTGGAGGGCAGCGCATTTACACGTCCATAAGAAAAAATTCTGGTAGCTGCTCCTAATTTGCTCCTAGAAAACAGCTGCCAAATTTGTGTTTGGTTCATCGCTATAAAATCAAAATATCTTTATCTCTCTTTTGTCCATAATCTCTATGACTGCTGAGGAAACTTCTACTTCCAAATTAAAAAAAAAAGATGATAACATAAGAACTGCCACTGGCCTAAGCACAAAGCATAGAACTGCAATACCTGTAAACCATCTAAGCTTTTTGGGCAATCATGATTCATGCATTGTAGGAGAAGCAACTCGGTAGACTGCCGCCCTAGAGCCAGTGGCCGAAATGTTTTGCTCCCTATAATTCAGGTTTACTTTACGTAAGTATACATTACGAAAGGAGACATAATAATTCAGTGCCGAAGCCAATTTTAATAAAGAAATGAAGAGGCCTGCAACGCAGCAAGCGCATAAGAAGTATACAGATGGCGCAATACTCACTAGCAGCCTAACATTTGTATTCAATGATTGTTCTGGTACCATAATTAGGCACGTAATGAGCTAATTAAAATCCAACCCTAATTGCAAGAGAAATGTAGGCATGCTGAACCAACGCTTTAGTGGCTAAACCTAGTCCTCTTAATTTCATTGCACTCGAGGAGCCTACGTCGGATTTCACTAGTTTCAATCAAAGTGTTACCATGTAGACATATTTTGCATTAAGTAAAGATTTTCAGGAATTTTCTTTGCTCATAGAGATGAAAAATAATACAAGTCCTGGAAGGAAGCATATCTACCCTCTATACCCTCCACCATTACCATACGTCGTTCCAGTATCAGTATGGCTGATTATGACTTGCTCCTTCAACGGCGCCGCCATTTATAGTCTACGCATCGAACATCCACCTCTACACTTCCTTCGCCCCTGCATGAGCGTCTATTGTACTTAGATAAAGACAGCTGTGCCTTCTAAATAAATCAGTAGATGATATAAACAAACAAAATTAATTGTGAAGCAAAACAGAATGCAAGTTCTTATCAAAGCTACCGCTCACCGAGGTGATGGAAGGTGAAATTAGATACTACGGCGGCACCAGTCAAGTAAGGATGAAAGTGCGTATTTTTTTATTACTATTTAGCTACCAGTTCCACCGGGGTTCTGAGCGCAAAAGTCTGCAGATAATTTAATATGGTCCATCCGCCACTGCTCCAATGAAAGCCTCAATCTTTTAGTCTTGAAAATTGCATTCCTTCCAACCTATGCAAGATATATTACGCAAGCACCTGCGCCACCTGATATAGCGTCACTGCTGTACGTTTGCTACTATGCTTTTCTAGAATATCTTGCTTATCATTAAGTTCTTTTGAGTCAAATCATTCTGTCCTTCATTTAGTTCGCTTCCACCAACTAACTTACGCTTTTCGTGGTGGCACTACCTTCGATTCTTCATCCTACCTCCTGCATCTGCACACGAAATTACGAGCTTATACAGTGAATGCCTTCTATGTTTGGCATGCAGGGAATATATGTGGCAATGGCGCCAGCGAAATAAAAACGCGAATCGAGTTCAGGTTGTAACGAATGTGCGTCATTGAAAAAGATAGAACAAAATTAAGTTACCCGAAACTGCTGAACAGATAAAGCGTACACATAAGCGTTCACTTTGAATATGCAGTATTGTGCAACGCTGCTTGGTGTGTGCGCGCTTGAAGTTCTGGATGAATGCGACTTTGAAAACATCAGCCTTGATGAAAGACGGCTGAGCTCCGCTTCGAAACTTTTTGGAAAAACTAATACGTTCTGGTCTGGCGTAATAGGAGAAAAATCAGACACTTAAGAATAACATGTCTATAATAGAAATTTCTCTTCACATGCCTGTCGCATACTGCTGTTTGATATTTTTTTTTTCTTTAGTGGAAAAAATTATCGAGTTCAAAAGAGGTGCTAAATAACATTCAAAAAAAGGAAGAGTCGGCTGCTCAGCTAAGAAAACAGTGGTGGCCGTCGGCGAGAGCAGGAAAGGAGGGAGACATTCTATTTAGAAATGAAATTAATTTTCCAATTAAGATGATTATTATGATGATGATAACCATGCTAATTAGGGTGGCGAAAGTGATAATGACAATGACGACAGCAAGCATTTAAAATGTGATCCAAAACTCATATATTATGGCCCTTTGTAAAAAAATTGTTAAAAAAAACTATTGCTAGCCTTTAGTGCGACCCTTGCGATTTTCAATTCACCTGCTGCCCAAGAAATCCGGCCCCTGGATTGCAAATTTCAAGAAAACTTGTTTTTTTATTGCGAGTCGCTTGCGTTAGCACGCTTGACTCCACCATCAACACGTCCATCCTGCCCATTGGACACTGGTGAAGAAACGTTTGTTCCCATCTTGGCGCCTAGGGCTTAGGCAGGCTTTATAAAGAGAAGTGATGTTTGCGCTAAATCAGTTGCTTTCAAAGCTCACTTGCCTCCCTTATCTTTCTCGTCGCTCATTATGCAAACGGTTTTTATAGTTTTTTTTCATATTTTTCATCGTAATCCACGTATCTGACTTTCTCATCGCTCCTCCGGCCAAACCGCGCTACCTGAATCCCAACAGCGCGTATAATGAAGTGATCCGTCAACCTCCGTTCTAGCGAACTTAGATACGTAATACTTGAACAAAAAATAAATAAAGCAGTGTAAGCTGCCAGAAAGGAGAAAAAGAGCTCTGTTATAATCTACGAAAATTCATTACACACACGTCATTCCTGAAATGGAGGTTCTATGAAATCTGTATCATGAGAAAAATATAAGTCGAGCATAGTTAGGCGCCCGGCCTTAAATGTGAACATCCACATTTAGTGTTCGTGAGTCAGTCGTACTTTTTGGCACTAATATTGCATTCCATCTCGACATTGCCCCAGCCTTTGAATTGATGATATTGTGGCTTTACCGATCTTGACAGTAGAGTATCGGGGTTTACCGCCTCAACACTGGACATGTGCGACGAGACACGCCGTAGGTGAGAGCTTCGAATTGCACATGAGCGTTTTGGCCTTTCATCATCATCACCACCACCACCATCAGTCTCACCACCCCCACTGCAGAATAAAGGCCTCTCCCATAGCTCTGCAACTAACCCTGCCCTGTATCACGTACGGCCACCGTGTCCCTGCAAGCCTCTTAATTTTACCCGGCAACCTAACTTTCTGCTGCCTCTGCTACGTTTTCCTTTCCTCGGAATGTTGTTCGTTGCCCTTAACGACACAACTATCAGTTATCAAAACCCGCGTTCGTTAAATGACCCACTCTGCGCTCTTCCTGCCTATTAATGTGACACGTTTATTTTCCTTTCCACAGGTCGCTGCGTTATTTGTAGCTGATATTGAATCTGCCTTTTCGTTTTCCTCCATGTTACTGCCCCATAGTTGAGTACCAGTAAGTACAGCTGTTACATACATTTCTCTTGAGGAATATTAGTGAACTGCCATTCAAGAACTCAGAGAACCTGCTTAATGCACTCCACCCCATTCTTATTCTTCTAGTTATTTCACTGCCGTGGTTCGGATGTGGGTTCAGTGCTTGCTCAGAGTCGACGTATTCTCTTATCGCTTCCAGCACCTCGCTACCAACTGTAGCTGCTGTTCTCTTCCGAGACTGTTGAATATTGCTTAAGATTTCTGCATATTAATTTTTAGACCCACAGTACTAATCTGCCTAGGAACCATTACCATTGAAACTAATTCTAATATCTACTTGTTTTTGTTCAATAATCATTATCAACCCTTGCGGTAGCAGCAAAGTAGCGCACGCTTGAAGGCATACGGCCCACTTCTGCTTACCTCATTGATTTTCGCCCGACATGAGAGTATAAATGGCTTGTTCGGGTGTCGCGCCTGACACGCCTTGCATCGTAGAAAAAGAGATTTGAAGAAGTGACCCAGGTTTACTGATACAGAGTCTAAGTGAGTGGATGGGGGATAGGAAGAGGCTTCGGACGTGACGACAGCTGTTTATTTGAGAATGACGGCCATATTTCTAACACAGAAAAAAGAAGCAATGACTTTTCCGTCCGAATACGATTCGGATCATTCATAGCGCTTTCCCTACCTTGGCGCAAGAGAGGTACACTAAAAAACCTGTACTGTAGATGGTGTCAAGCTCGCAATAACAAAAAAAGAAAAGTTCACAGTGGTTGTTTGCAATTCCAGATGTTATAGCATGTTTACGTGGTGAAAAATGGTTTCATAAAGAAAAATTGATCGAACGTGCGCCGTTATGTTTGCAAATAGGCGGAGGAGCGTGAAGCAATATTTTGCCGATGGCCCTTGGCTGCACATCGAAAACATATATGCATCTCTAGTTTATCACTACCATTTTTTATTACCTGCAATACAGCGGCCACCTTAATACAAAAATACAGTTTCGGGGTGACACTGACCCGTGAGCGTGGTTCAGTGGTGCGAAAAGCCACATTGCATTAGAGAAAATAGAACTCACAGCTATACATTGGTGGTGTATATAGGATTTCAGCGCCTAAACTTGCTCGGTCACTACATAGAATTCCGCAGTGGTGAGCTTAGCAGTAGTTTCGAGCACACGGGATACTTTAACGTTAAGTTTCGCTGCAGAACGAAACAGAACGCTTGCGACTTTGCGTAGTGATTTCTGTTTCCTGCTACTCTCCTTTCTCTTTCATTCTATTATCCCGTTACCCCTTTTCCCACCGTGCAGGGTAGCAAACCGGTTCTTCTTCCTGTTGACCTGCCTGCCTTTCCTCTCCCTCCTTCTCCTCCTCCTTCGTTGCAAGGCACGCCGATGTCTTTGCACTTCGTTTCCGCAAAAGTGGGGTCACCGCTGCCAGGATAGCATCCCGCGACCTCGTACTCAGCCGCTGAGTTCCTAGGGAACTGGGCACTGTGCCACCACAGCCAGTCTCTACACAACGTGGCGCGCTGTAAAGGCCAGGAAACCACCTCTTGCTAGCGTTCGGCGCTTTACATGCACTCTGAGCTTACGAACATCAATTCTGCGATGTTCGCGGTTGTTTTGAACTACGACCACACGGTAGTCTAGTCTTGCAGGTATGCTACGAGAATTGTAGAAAAAGAAATCAATTCGTCAATAGAAGCTAGTCTCGAGAATACAATGAAATTCTTGTACAAAACATAGACGCCTTCAAGTATGCCAAGGGGTCGTGCAGTGCGGTTTCTTTTCTATCGCCTGCGCTTCAGCTTTTTGAGAGAGGGAGAAAATATTCACCTCCAGAGATTGAGGGCAGCAAGATCACTGTTAAGGGGCCTGGTAGCAAACCCGTTGTCTGAATAATTTTAACAGACCTAGGCTCTACGTCATGTCAAGCAAGCAATCATTGTTCTGCACATGGTCACCTTATCGAATATATCGACATGAGCGTGACGTTCGCGTAAACTGGATGAAGGTTCCATTGCATGTAGCTCCGCACTCTACAATGCAGTTAGCTACTCTTGGAAGTCTCACCGCGTGCTTTGGAGCGCTGTAAACAGACTAACAATTTGAGCGCCCATGCCGCCATAGTCACTGAGACGCCTTAATTAAAAAGAAAGTAGCGTAACTGAGAACGCGTACCTTAATATGTTCCCGATTTTACTAACTTAACGAGAACGAGTATTTTCTCAACAGCCTTGCTGGGGCAGTTAGGTTAAGGCATATTTAGATTGCCACCATACTTTCCCGCATCCTCCCCTTATCCCGTTATCGCACATCTTCCTTCTTACATACCTATGTCGTTTTGTAGCGATAGCTACATTACGGTAGCATTTCGAGCCTTCAGCGTGGCTGGTCAAGTGGTGCGGAGCAGCTGCCGGCGGCGCGGCGCCGTGGCTGATCACCTGGTTCGTCACGTGGTTGGTCACGTGACCAAGTACCACTCAGCCAGCTGTAGCTATAGCGACACTTCAGGTTTAACCAGAGCTAAACCACCGCCAATTTTTTTCTGGTGTCCCGGAACAAAGTTCTTGCTCTACTCAGTAGGTCATCCAAATGAAGGCTCTCGTTCAATATAAAAAGAAATATCCGGATTATTACCACGGATGTACTCAGCCTGTATAATCTGAAATTAATACAATATTCTTATTCACACGAATTTCGCATCTTATCCGCTATATTCAAAAAGTTCAGGCCACATGCGCTCTTGTAGCGTAGTGCATTCACGATAGTTTGGATTAAGTTCTATTCGTTGCCAGAACGTGCAAGTGCCAGCCATCGTAAAAGGCACCTGCTTTAGTGAACCGTTACACGCAATTAGGAGAACAAAGCCACCACTGAAAACTTAATTTTGCAACAACTCGCCGCCCCGTGGTGCTGCGACATTTTCCTCGAGAGTTCTTCAGGTGCATGGTCTGTTCGGAAAAGAAAAGATCGTTTTATGGACTAGAAAAAAAAAACATTTTTCGCTATAATCTCGTGCAAACCGTACATTTATCAAAACAAGCGACTTTTATTCATCTTGGCTTCATTTCTGGCAACGTAAAGAGAAAGCGGATATTTTATGACGTGTCCCTCAGTTCATAAAAAACAAGGGCGTTGTGCTCCGAGTTGAACAGCTCGGGGCATCCTTCCTTTCCTAAACGTTTTAACTGTGTTGATAACAAAAAAGGCGATAATATGAGCCGCAGCGCGAAAATTTTGGAACTCTATTTGTTAATTTCATAGCAGGATTAGCACACGCAGATTTAATATGTCTGGTTGCTGCTGTTATTCCCTGCTTAAAAAAGTTACAATATCATTCTCCATTGACATCCGTGATCCCAGCTTTTATATTTTACATGCCAGAAAAGACAGCTTCAAGCGATGCTTTAAAGACCACGTAATAAATGTGTATTGCTTGTCCAGCAGACACGGTAGAGACATAAAAATATCCGGCAGAAACACTTAAAACTGCTTACGTGTGGGAATGCAAAAGCATTACTGCCACGGGTGCATTGTTCACGTGTAATTTTTGCAGATGCATTAAAGTCCTTTTCTTTGAGTCCATGTGTTTGCTTACTGTTTGCGCTCCAGACTGCAAACTTTTGGGCCCTCTTGCTGGACTGCTTTTAGGTTGGCCGAATTTGCACGTCGTGGGCGCAAAACATATACGTCAGGTTCATTGGGACACCCATATACATACAAGCGGGTAAGTTTGAATTTTGACTCCATCGAAATGCGGCCGTTGTGGCGGAGGTTCATTTCGGCAGCCTTGGACACAGTAACCAATGCCATAGTCGTTATGCCAACATGCCACCGCGGTGGCTCAGCGGTTATGGCAGTCCGCTGCTGACCCGAAAGACGCGGGTTCGATCCCGGCCGTGGCGGTCGAATTTCGATGGAGGCGAAATTCTAGAGGCCCGTGTTCTGTGCGATGTCAGTGCACGGTAAAAAACCCCAGGTGGTCGAAATTTCCGTAGCCCTTCACTACGGCGTCCCTCACAGCCTGAGTCGCTTTGAGGCGTTAAACCCTCATAAAGCAGCGCAAAGTGTTATGCCACACATGGTGAAGCAGTCTCCCGGGAAGAGCGGTATTTTCGTCACCAATGAAGGCTCTTTACTGCCAGATATCACGTAAACAAAGTTTTGTAGTGAGAGCTACACTACGCCAGCTTTTCGAGCCTTCAGCGTGGCACCCCTGAGCTCCGTGCCACCCCTTGAGCTCCGTGGCGGCGCCGTGGTGGTCACGTGGTTGGTCACGTGGTGCAGAGCAGCTGCCGGCGGCGAGGCGCGCCGGCGGAACCGAGCTGCACCAGCTGTGCGCAAGCGCCGTGTCAAGTCAGGGGGAGTGGAGAGGGGAGAGAGTGAATCCACGTCCAGAGACGAAGACGAAGAAGGAACGCCCAGCGAAACGGAGCGGCGATAGACAGGCTTTGCAGTTCGACTGAGCGAGTTCCACTCGGCAAGATGTAGCTCTCGCGCCACTCCAGGTTTAACCAGACCTATTTGTTTCTGTAATGAACAGCGTTCCGAATTGTCAAGGCTAAAGGACTTCTTTATCGACTTCATACCTTAGCGCGAATAAATTCTACCTTTTTTAAAGCTAACTATAGCAGCCAGAACAAATTCAGTGCGGAGCCAGAGTGGCATTGTTAGAGATATTCAAAACATTCACGCTAATGGTAACTTACGTTAAGTATCTAGTATGTTCTTCTCAAGTAAGCGCAGCGTCAACTTAAAGGGATCCTGTTATACAACTGCAGTGTTGCAGGAAGCATACATTCTCCCATGTAAAATATTGCAGAGAGGCTCTCAGCTGCAGTACCCCTCATGTTTGCAAAGATGCGATCGTTCACCATGCTCGAAGAGCATGAACTATATGGCATGCTTTATCACGACCGTTTTCACGACAGCGAAGCTTCAAACACTGTTTTGTTTCTCGGGAATGCAGGCATGGCTTCACGAGTCGCTAGGCGCAGCAGTTCAGTGACCTCTGAATAAAGCGGGCGGAGTGGGAAACCTGAGCGTTGCAGCTTTTTCACCAAAGCTATTGAAGTGTCTGCGGCGCTATGCTTGCGCGCCTTCAGAACTATCGCCTAGGAAGGAAACAAGATATGTCTTTTCAAGTAAGTTTCAAGTGGAAGAAGACCACTTTAAAGCCCAAATGGCATTTCAAAATCTCAGGACAGTGTCGAACAGGCGACGCCGGCGATGTTTAATGCGCATTCACAAGCTCTGAGATTGAACAGACTCAATAGTGAAGGTTTTGTGCCTAGAGTAAGGTTTGTTAGCACTTAACAATATTGTTTGTTTGCAGCAGCAACTAAACACAGCTCTTGCTACCTCATTCAGAAACTCTTAAGAATTTTCATGTATACAGATATTTCCACAAGCGCAACGTTGTCTTCGTTACGGTAGAAGTAACGCTAATGCTGTCTGCGGCGAAGAAATGTTTGCGCGCGACAAGAGCTTTGGAGGAATTGACGCAGAAGCACTGCTTTCTTTTGTAGTATTTGAAAGAGGCGCAAATTGATCTCTTGTAACACCGTATGCTTATTGAGATACTTTTATTAAACTGCAATTTTAGGTGTCTAACTCTCAAAAGTCAGCTTTAGTGTGTTTTTTTTTTTTGTCTCTAGGTGGTCACGAGATGCACATTTGCTGTGCGATATCAGTGCACTCCTAGGCACTAGGAATCCTAGGCGGTTGAAATTTCCAGAGCGCTTCATTACGGCGTCCCTCATAGCCTAAGTTGCTTTGGGACGTTAAAATCCTCATAACCCATAAACATAGGCATGCGGAAAAATTCATCACCAGCATAACTCCTTGTTATGTGAACGTGCGCCCCCAAAGAAAAAGAAGGAACTGTGCTGTACCAGTAAAAATACGTGTGTTCAATAATGTTCGCAATCAAAACAACAGTTACTTTGTGGCGCAGAGCTGGATTTTTAATGCGAAATCATTACTACCGCCATTACTACAAAAGCCGCCGCGCTGTCGACGCGCGCGTGTGTGTGAGTATTCGCGGATGGTAGGGACCATCACAGCGACGGCAAGGAAATTTCAGGTGACGTCATCAAGCGGCCGCCGCTGCCGGCAATCTTCTGTTTGTCTGTTTGTCTGTTGTTGCCAGGAAGAATGAAAAGGAAAGGGCACAGGCCTGCCCACTGGCTCAAGCCGAGCCACAATCGCTACCACGTGCAGATAGAAGGAGAGTTGAAAGATGGGATAGAAAGACAGGATAGTAAAGACGCGCTAAAGACAAGGCCGATCCCGGAGGCAGTGCAATACCGGGCCAGCCGGTGACGGAAGTGAAGCAACCTTCAAACTATCTGCCACATTTCCAAAAATAAGTCCAATTGGACCCGTAACAGATACTCTACGGGGTCCGGACATTCGCTCCCAAATCTTACAGGTATACAGATGTCGTTCGTCAATATACACTTGCCACTGGCTAGCCTTCATGTGGCGCCAGTGTCCCCGACATACCTGCCAAAAATTAAAGGTAACCGTTTGTCGCACAGCCTTCTGGGTGGCGTCATACAATCTCTCGTTGCATATGGCTTACATGTGCTAGTCGAGCTGGTGGTTAGCTTTGGGCATGGATTTGAACGGTCTACATATGTACCTTCAATTGTATGCCTTCCGATACTTTTTTATCATAATTTTCATGCAACTGTTAGTCGTACAGTTTTCCGGGTGGTATCATAAGCGCGTTTGACATGCGAACTTGGCCATGCTCATCGCCGTACAGCGAGATGGTCCAAATGTTTGTGGTCTGGTGCGAAACCAATAACAAAACACATAGTCTAGCAGAAAATAACTTCAATTCATATACAAACATTACGAGTAAACAGTGCCCCCCAGGGGCAGTGATGCTTTCGCATTCCCACACGTAAGCAGTCGTGTCTCTGCCGAATTTTTTCCTATTGTAACCCTTTCTGTTCGACCTACCATAGCATTTGTGGCTAGAGGGCGCGCAATGATCAAGGCATGAGTACTAACTTTGTACATAAAGCATTTTATCTATCATCAAAAATCTCGAAAATCGCGGAATCGGCAACGCCGTACCGCGATCCTTCGGGTCCAATCTAGGCGCTTCTAGACAGTCTAAAGAAGATAAACTCTCCGTGCTACAAGCAGAAAATAATAAAGCAGTTTGCCGCCGGCGTTTAACGGAGAACAGCGCTTGAAAAGTAAACATACGGGCTCACGGCACTATTCTCGGCTAATGTTTGCTCAGAGAAGAGCCATCCAGTGTTTTCTCTGAGGGTCTTTTTGAATATGCGTGTTCATTTCCTAACTCGTTAGGATTGTGTATACGAGAAGCATCTTGTTTGAACAAATCACCCTCTCTCATTCTGCTTTATATTTATAACATCAGTTTTTGTCAAGGAAAGAAAATACTGAGATCTTCAAACCCCGTTCTTCACTCTGGAGCGAAGTTGGTTTTCAAAATTACAACAGTGTACTTTTCAACGACACACACTCCAGCAACTTCAGCGAAAAAAAAATTCTCGATTCAAAAAGTACTATTCTGCCCATAATTTTTTTATTCAGCTGTTTGTGTCAGAACAAACCTCTTTCACTATTTTGCGCTCAACTATAACCGTATTTCGTTTTTTTAATAAGCTGATGCCTGGATCTGCGAACTGAATATTAGACGCTGGTTAAATTTAAAAGGGTCTCAGCTTCGATGACTTGATAATGTCCTGATTAACACTTTTAGCGAAAACGCAACACGGCCCATGAAGACATGAACACCTGTATCTGTGCTCTCATTTTAGTGTGCCGTCTTCTGTTTATGCCAAAAAACAATCAATGAATGCAAAATACTTTTCCATATATAAGGTTGAACAAAGGCAGATATGTTAGCACTGATTGTGTCTCATCCAGTACATACGTGGTAGGAACTGTCAGAAAATAAAAGCCGGTGCTGTGGTATTCATCGCGTTTTTCCTGCCGACCTCGTAGGCCTGACATGACAAAAACATTTTTAATTTTATTCTATAATACTTTTCAAGGTCGCCCCGTGAAATTGAACACCAAAGAAGCAATGTACAGGTTTTCACCTGCCGATCAAGTGGCGACACCTATAGTCGATGGCCTAGTATTCACTCTGTCTCCACTACCCCAGATTTTTATTCCTCAATTCAGGCAAACCCTATGGCAGCAAACAACTTGGAAAGCAGTAAAAGCAGGGCATATACAAAGCAGGCCTCTACAGTAGCCTGAGTAATCAAGATGCTACAGATGAAGCCAATAGAGTGGGAGAACTGGACATCCCGTCGGTAACGCAAGAGGAAATAAAGAAAGCGTTACAAGGAACGCAAAGGGAGAAAGCGGCTTGTGAGGATCAGGTGACTGCAAATTTTTTAAGAATGCTGGTGACATTTTGTTAAAACTTCAAACCGACTACGCACAAAAACTGATGACCTCCAGAGTACTATAATCTTGGACGAATGCTAACATCATCTTAATCCATGAGAAGGGGGACGTCAAGGACTCGAAAAACTGCAGACCAATCAACTTACTGCCTGTCGTGGAAAATGTACCAACCTAACCGATCGCTAAAGGGAAAGGGATCAGATTAACTTTAGACTGCAGCCAAATTATATTTTTAGCTTGTCTTCAAGAAATATGCACTAGAATAAACTATATGCGCACGATCAATCAGACAGTAAAATGCGCGGAATAAAATCAAGCTCTATACGTACAGCCTTCACAGATTACGAGAAAGATTTGACTCCGTCGAAATTCCAGCAGTTATACAGGCATTGCTGAGACAGGGTGTCGAAGAAGCTCTCAAAAATATATATAGCGGTTGCGCAGTGTTTATACACTACCTCCGACACGAAAAGTGATAAAATAGCAACCAGAACGCATCTCAGGCAAAAAGACGCGACCTATTCACAAAGATACACCACGTCTTCACAGGAGGTATTCCGAGTAGTAGTTGCGGAAGATTTTGGGATAAAAGCGAATATAGAATATCTTAGCAATCTCCGATTTGCTGGCGTCATTGCCACGTAAGTAACTCAGGAGCTCAATCGCAGAGCTGGATCGAGGACCTAGACGTCAAAAGAGAACGGTGGGCGTAAAAATAATATGAAGAAATCTAATGTATTGTTCAACCGCCTCGGAAGAGAACAGCCGTTTACTACAGGCAGTGAGGCATCGGAACTAGCTAGGCACTTCATACGCCCAGGGCAGGTATTGACTGGAGATCATCACCTGGAGAGCAAGATAACAGGAAGAATAAGAGTGCATTTGGCAGGCGCTCTCAGATGATGAGTAGGAGTTTACCCATATCCCTCAAAAGAAAAAAAACAGCTGTATCTTATCTGCACTAACCTAAAAGACCGAAACGTCAAGGCTAACTAAAAGGGTTAAACTTAAGTGGACGACTGAGCACCAAGCTATCGTAAAAGAAAACGATAGGTGTAACGTTAAGAAACAGGACGAAAGCAGAGTAGATCAGCGAATAAACGCTAGTTAACGCCATCCAAGTCGCGATCAAGAAGAATAAGTGGACACGAGCAGGTCATGTGATTCGATGACAAGTTGCCCATGGTCGTAAGAGGTGACCAAGTGGGTTCCAAAAGAAGCAAAGCCCGCCAGGGGGTGCGGGCGGAAAATAATGGGAAGCTTGCGTGGATATAGCCGCAGCTGGCACTGGATACTGTTAAATGGAGGGTTGTGGAGAAGCTTTTGTTTTAGAGTGGACTTAGGTTGTTGTTGATCACAATGATAGTGATATAAAAAAGAACGCACAGGAGGATGAATTGTAACAGCCTTTGCGGGTTGCATTAGATTTCTCAGCAGAGTTGGTTCCGATACTTGAAGTCTTAAATGGATTAGTCATGCTCCAAGAAACATTCCCAAGGAGACATCAGCTGTATTACAAAGCAGCGATTATGGCGAACCCCAATATAATTAAATATGATGCGGCGGAATAAGCTAAAATTGCAGAGCTCTGCTTTTGTAAAGCTTTTCTCCTTAATTCATGCATAGGGTTTGTTATTGCGTTCAATGTGCTAGGTTTCTTTACAGAGCATAGCTTTTGTTTTTCTTTACTCACTACGGTGGTTAACCGGTTATGGCGCTAGGATAGTGAGCCCGATGACGCGAGAACGAAAAAGAGCTGCTGAGCTGTGCGACATCCGGGCAGGTTAAAGAACACCAAGCATTGAAAATTAATCTATACCTCTCCATTGCAGCGTTATTAAACAGCGGTCATTAAACTCCACATAACTCCTGCATGCCCTTTTTTGTCGTTTTTTTGCGTGGGACTTATGAGAACGTGTCATGATGACTCCCAATATGTTTCAGCATTATCATGTTATCTTGATACAGAGCAGAAACGTGTGCAGTGGTTTGAAGACGGCACTGCATTTTGCACTGCATCACAACGGCACTGCATTTCACTAAAGGCAGGCTCTGGTTGTTTATTACGTGTTAACTTCTGTACCATTTGAACCAACGCTTGCCACATGAAGACAAGTACGTTACAATTACATTACGCTTGCGGAAACTCTTTTGTCATCAAAAGGGTGCTTTTAAAAAGGCAGACCACAAGCTGTCAAGATTTCTTTTAATTACTGTTCGTTACCTCTTTTGAATGGAAGAAAAGGGCAGCATAGTGAGCACATTTAATTAAAGCTTAACAAAATACAGCGCACCCGACTTCCGAAAATTCATTGCTCATTGCATTGCTCATCAAAGGACGATTTAAAGAATAAAAATTGAAACGTGATCAAGAAGCTTAAATTGTATTGGAGCTATTTTATTCTCATTGTATTAGATAACATCTTCAGGCGCTTCAATTTCTTTTCATGTGATTCTTGCGTTCTGCTTCCAAAAATAAATATTTCATCGAATTTCCGCACCGGTGTGAAGGTCACATTGTTTTTGTATGGTACAAAGCAGCTAACTGGAGTTCACAGAACAGCGGCGGAAAAGTTACTGGTGGCTCCGCGAAATCTCAGAAGTTTCGCGAAGGGCCTCTTAAACAGAAAGGCAACAGCATGTGATAGACTTCCTGACAGTTTATTCTTTCAAAGAGAGAAAAGAAAGTTAGTATATGGTAGTATCTTGAAGTAGCAATCTTCGAGAGGACCATTCCTCATGGGGAACTGCAAAGGTTTGGTTATAACGGAATGGTACGCGACCGTGCGTTAGGTCGCG
This sequence comes from Amblyomma americanum, assembly GCA_030143305.2. NCBI lineage: Eukaryota > Metazoa > Arthropoda > Arachnida > Ixodida > Ixodidae > Amblyomma > Amblyomma americanum. The sequence continues at coordinate 509,793 of JARKHS020027103.1, forward strand.
TTGAAGCGCAGCGTTTTTCAATATTATGTCTTTACTAAAAAATGTTGAAACTGATGAAATCAATATGCAAACGACGAGCCTTGTTCGGTGTCAAGTTGTATTCTTAGGTATTCTCTTTATTTTTTACCCCAGCGCATCGTTAAACTATTCCTTCATGGCAGGGCGTCGTTGAAAGGCCGTTTTTAAGCAATAAGAAATGTTTCTTTTGTGCAGTGAGTGTATGCTTCTTTTTATCTTCTTGTCCTCTAGGTGAATGAATTTCATTGCGAGGCTACTAATTAAACATAACAATCTCTTGAAAAACCAAACAAATATTGCAGTCAAGACGCTCAAAGAGCAAGAATAAATTTGAAATTCTGTACAATGATTTCTGAAAACATATAAGTTCTACTTTTACGGCTAGCAGAATATTCTTCGGAAGGGAAAACAGGCTACAATGATGAATATACATTTATACTACTACAGGAGATCGACTGAAACAAACAAAATTCTCACCTAAAGAAAGGAATCAGCCGATAGAACTTTAGTTTCTCGGTGGTGGAACCGAGTAAAGAAAAATCAAAATTTCACACACCCCTACATCAGGAAAAACGTGAGCTTCGTGTAATATATTGTGCCTGTCAAAAGCAAAACTCTTCTCAACTGCTTTGACCTTCGGCGCAGTTCTGCTTTTATTGAGTCTCGTCTTCTCTCTGGTTTCTCAAGATTACGAGTTAAAAGAGTGCGCAAAAACCTTTTAGTTCTGTACCAGTCCAAGAAGTTTGGTGATATGTCTTAACTCTGACTGCAGATGTCTTAACCCTGATTACGGCAGTTCTTACACGGCGATGACCACGGAGTCCGAAAAGTGTTAGGTTTCTCCGAGCCGTCGATGTAGACGTGCAGCCAGCGTGCGCGGTGCTAATGCAAGTATTCATGCCTGAAACATTCAAGAATCCATAATGAGTTAAGAAGCGTTCTAAAACATGGTCGTAGGGCAGTGTTCGATGGTTGCAATCAGCGTATTGCATTCTGAAATTGATTGACTTTTGACGAAAGGAAATGACGTGGTAACTGTCTTCCATACCTCAGTGGACACCCGAATCGCACCGTAAGGGAAGGAGTCAAGGAGGGAGTGAAAGAAGAAAGGAAGAAAGATGTGCCGTAGTCGAGGTCTCCGGTAATAAAGTGGTAGAATTTTTTCATTTGCTTGTTTTCTCAATGATCACCCTGCCATCTGCGATATTCGCACTGTCTGGTTAGAGGGCTACGGAGCTGATGGAGACGGAGCATTTAAGCTAGGAAATTGCCTTTAGAAGAACGACAGATTGGGTGAATTGGAAATGCTCCATAATATTAAAACAGCGCTAAGCAACAAGGACGAATAACGAAAAGAACACACACAGGCTTTCTTCGTACTTGTTGCTTAGCGATGTTTTAATATTATGAAAATTGCCTTAGCTGCAATACTCAGGGCGGATTCTTCAAAGTAGACATTATCAAAACCCACATACCTGCCATCATTGCTGCTGACTGAAATCAATATTTTGGCTGCCCCAATTTTAAAAATCACCGTTGTATTCTTCATAACGCAATCCAGATACGCCTAGCGTCTTACACGCAGGACACCGCTTTGTTTTAACAGAAAGTGCAAATGTTTACTGTGTAACAGCTTTGACCTGCCAGTGTAGATTCAAGAGGCTCTAAACGTTTTCTGAGCAAGTGTTACATTCTGTGCGTTGAGTTTTGTGCGTTGTGTGCGTTCAGAAAATTCTGCTGCTCGGTTTAGGACGCCATTTCTCAGAGTCTACTAACGCAGAGCGAAGTCGAATCTGCCGTCGAAATCAACTACCGGGCGTCTTTCACTACGTGCGCAATGGATGTGGTCTATTCTATCCCATTGTCCTGCGGCCAAGTCTATATAGGAAAACCTGAAGCGTAACTAAAATGAACGTCTGAGGCAACACCAAAGAACTTTGAGCTCAGGCATGAGAAACAATTTATCCTTAGATGTCAAGGACTGCCACCACTGTTCCCCTCAATTTCATCTCATCAATATTATCGGTCAGGAGAAGTCAAAACGCGAGCGTGAGCTGCTGGAAGCGTTCTTAATCATAAATTATAGGCATACATGCATATGCGATACTGCAGTTCTGGTAACTGAAAAAGAGTCAGTTTTTATCTTCGTGAATTCTGTCTATCACCTTTTTCGGTGTGCCCTGGCGCAGGAAAAACAAATTTTGGTTGCTTCATTGGAATAAATCAGCTGTAAGTACAGCGGTGTTGTGTGTCTCCTATTTGTTATCCTGCGGTCGTTCTCGCGGTCGTTCGAAGTCCAATGGCAATCGAATGGCAGTCATGCATAGAGAGATTACACGCGCAAACTGGGACAAAAATATGCGTGCATTACTTTCCTTGCACGGCAATGTAATTCATTTTCATTTTAATATATTACAGCAGCAGTAGCGGCTCAGGTGTGGCGATTAATAAGCCATTGACAAAACACAGTTCAAGTTATTTTCACCTAATCTGCATTCCAGGTTCAAGCGGCATTCAATTCCGCTTTGTTGCAGCATTAAACTTGAGTCTAAGCAGTAATTACTGCTAATATTGCCCCCCCCCCCTCCCCACGCTGCTCTTTCTGAGTCCGTTTAAAGCGCCTGCTTTGAATCAACAAGCAGGTTATATTAAGCATATTAGCATGAGGAATGAGAATGACTGGCTCGCTTGGAGCGGCTGCCGGTGAATCTTCCTAAAGACGAAGTGTTGCACGATGTCTTAGCGGATATTAAATTTATGAGCTTTGCACTTGGAGCCATTATGGTCCTGATATTCTTCTTTTGCAGGTCTGATTCAATGTTCGATACATTTCTAATAATGAAGTAATAACTGATTAGTATCTACCCAAGTGCAGCCACACGGTTACAAAGGATAGAAACTTAGTAGCTGAAGCAAAATTTGTCCTGGTCTGAGGTTCGAACCCTGGACCACTGCCTCACTGAACTAACCGGGACAAATAGCATTAGGTAGGACGAGAGCGAATTCATCAACATTTCGAAGTGGAAACGTCATCCATACATAGATTAAAATAACTGGCTCCAAGAACCACTCGTGCGCAGGCTTTACTGTTCCACAAAGTCAACATATATGCCTGACAAGTGCCTTCCACCCCCCTTCCAAATCCCAAGCCGTTTATTTTAATGTTATTTTCTTTTTTGTGTTCTAAATTCTTGAACAAATCTGTCTTCTACAGGGTACCATCCACAATGTGGCTTATGCACTTCAACCTCGGAGCCCTTGAAGGCTTGCAAAACTTTGTCTACACAGAAACAGGCTTAGCTGCCTGCTTTCTATTACCTCTTCTTGGCACGCGAAAAATCCCGACGAAGCAGCTGAATTTCTACCCTCCTTATCAATCACCACCCATACAACTCATAGGCGTGGATTACTAGATTCTTGCCTGCCGAGTCTCAACCTCTCGCTCGTGCATGCCCAGCACGATTACGTGGTGATGGGTCCTCCCTAAGCTCAAAACGAACGGACTTGATCCGCTAGATTAAGTTTTATCATGTGTTATATTAAATGTTATTATGCGGCTAGAGCCTCTTTAACATCATTCACCGTTCAGCTCGTAGTGATGGTTCCGTTCATAATGTATTACACTCATCTAAGAAAATACAAGAGTGATCCGAGGCGAAAATAACTGTTCCACTTAAGAAAACAAAAATAGAAAGATAAACTCAAATAAGGCTAGTTTTTTTTGCTGGCACTCTCTCTTTTGTTCACAATTTTATTAAGAAACTTTGCTCTTCATAAACGCCTAACGCATTTCGTTGACAAGCTAGCAGTGTTCAACATTTATACACTTTGTCTACATGCATGTTAAGATATTCAAATCCTTCTCGTGATAACCTACTTTTCCCACCTTTTTGTTATCTATACATATCACAAAAATTACTGCTTCGAAACGCCATCACCGTGATTTCAAATGAGATAAAAGTCATATTCATTCCATTAGCTCAAATCCAGCCTCCATGTATGGACATACATACGCAAATGACAAGTTTTAAAAACACCCCTCGACAACAAAAAAAATTTAAGTCTATCCTTCATGCCTTTACACTATCGCCATATGCACAGAATGTTATTTCTGCCTCATATTATTACTTCGTGTTTAACGTAAGAGATGTTATGTCGGGCATGCACTGACGAGCACGTTAAAAAAGTCACCGGACGTTTACCGTAGGGGTAATTCGATTTTCAGTGAGAGCTAGGGTGGTGCGAAATAGTGACGCCAATGGCGGTGTGTAGTAATTATAGACAGGGATGTTAGGTCGAGGAGTAGGGGTGTAAGGGTACGCGTGTAACCGTGTGTCGTGCACCTTCACGCACAGTCACTTATCCGTTCGTGTAAGGCTTGCGCCTGGCGACGCAGGCACAGTGGTGGAAGGTTTAAAGTTGGGGCATGCAAGTGTGAGGAAGTGGCATTGACAGTGTTAGAGAAGCCAGGCGGAGTATGCAATCATAAGGTGTGGTGATCAGGAGAAGGATGTTTGAGGAGTAAGGGTGTGGTGTGCGGCTAGCGGTGAAAATGCCTCGATGCCATAGTAACTCCTCTCCAGACACGGCCCATACAATTGACGCTGTAAACTTAAGCATGTTATAATGTATCTTAATCTAGCCACCCTGTGAAGGTCTTGTTAATTTCTGGTGACTAATCTCTGTTTACTTTGTGAATTTCGAACAATTTCATCACTAAGGTCCACCGAAATCTTTACAATGTAAGAAAAAGCATGTATTTATGCCACATGTTTATTTTGCTCATATTAAACTGCCATAACGTCCACTAATATCAGCTTTTCATTCCGAACACTTGCATGCTCTTCTCTTTTTTGTGATGCAGAAATAAAAGGTGGAACTTTTGTAAAACAGCAAGGAAAAAAAAATGAAACGCTGAGCATTTTGGAACTGCATGCTTTACTATTATATAGCCTACTGAATGATTCAAATGCTCAAAAAGAAGATCAGGCATACGCCAATTTTTTTTTTTAAATCTGGGCTTTCAATGTTATGAACCGAACAGCCATCACCACGCATTTTTTTTTTTATGAGAGTGAGGTACCACCTCGCGCTGACGTTACAAAGAATAAAAACTGGAAAGAAGGGAGAAACTTAAAATAGAGAACACACTAGGTTGGACGGCATAGGATATTGAAGCACTCAGCAACAGTGTTACGCGAAAAGAGGGAGAAAGGGCATCAGAAATTCAGTTCAATCTCAATTTCTGCTGTTTGGGTTGTCCAGTTCCTCCGGGAGGTCAGTACACGTCCACACTGTTCTTTCAGATATGCAATTATCTCTGGACGTTTTGCGGCAGCCATCAAGCGCACTA